>JAVDBV010071232.1:0-11805 GCA_032619315.1 Piper longum
CTGTGAGACATACACCACAACAGAATGGGGTGGCAGAGCGAATGAATCGAACCTTGCTGGAGAAGGTTTGGTGTATGCTGTCCAATGCTGGGTTGGGCAAAGAATTTTGGGCTGAGGCTTTGGTATATGCTTGTCACCTTATCAACCGTTTTACCATCTACTGCTATTGGTGGTAAAACTTCATTAGAGAAAAGGTCTGGAAAGCCTGCTAAAGATTATAATTCCTTACATATGTTTGGTTCCACTGCATTCTACCATGTTAAGGAATCAAAGCTGGATCCAAGAGCAAAGAAGGCGATATTTATGGGGATCACCTCTGGTGTGAAAGGCTATCGTCTTTGGTGTCCAGAAACAAAGAAAGTAATTTTCAGCAGGGATGTCAACTTTGATGAATCTACCATGTTGAGAAAGGTGACTTCTAAAAATATAAAGTAGACAGATGATACTTCCAAACAGGTGGAGTTTGATGGCAACAAAATTGTCCCAGCAAATGCAGAAACTGATGTTGACTCTCTTGGAATAGAAGAAGAGTCAAATGAAGAAGAAGTTCAGACCCAAGAACCTCCACATCAATATGAATCAATTGCACAAAAAAAAGGAAAAAGAACCATCAGAAAACCTGGTCGTTATGCTGATATGGTCTCTTTTACATCACCAATTGCAACTGATGATGTTCTTGCCACTTATAATAAAGTAGTTCAAAGTTCAGAACAAGAAAAGTGAAGGATTTCCATAGAGGAAGAAATTCAGTCCCTTCAAAAGAATCAAACATGAAAACTAGCTAGTCTTCCGAAGGGAAAGAAGGCAATTGGGTGCAAATGGGTATATCCAAAGAAAGATGGATTTCCTGACAATGACAGTGTTCGTTACAAAGCAAGATTGGTGGCTAAAGGCTATGCTCACACGGAAGGAGTTGATTACAATGAGGTATTTTCTCCAATTGTAAAGCATTCCTCCATTAGAATATTATTGGCTTTGGTAGCACAATTAGATTTGGAACTAGTTCAGATGAATGTAAAAACTACATTTTTACATGGAGACTTGGAAGAGGAAATCTATATGTCTCAACCAGATGGATTCAAAGTTGATGGAAAGGAAAAGATGGTGTGCAAATTGGACAAATCACTATATGGATTGAAGCAATCTCCGAGGCAGTGGTATAAATGATTTGACAAGTTCATGATATGGTAGAAGTACTCGAGGAGAAAATATGATCACTTTGTGTACTTATGCAAGCTACAGGATGGATCCTATATATATCTTCTTCTTTATGTTGATGATATACCGATAGCTTTCAAGAGTTAGACATAAATTGAGAAGTTAAAAACTCAATTGAATAGGGAGTTAGAGATGAAGGATCTTGGTGAAGCAAAGAAGATTCTTGGTATGGAGATATCTAGAGATGAGAAATTGAGGAGGCTTTGTCTGTCTCAGAAAAAATATTTGAGGATGGTACTAAAACATTTTGGCATAAATGAGAAGTCAAAACTAGTTAGGACACCACTTGTTCCTCATTTCAAGCTTAGTGCTTCCATGTTACCAAAGAATGATGTAAAACGGGAATACATGACAAAAGTACAGTATGTAAGTGTTGTTGGTAGCTTGATGTATGCAATGGTATGCTCGAGGCCCGATATTTCACATGCAGTTGAGGTTGTGAGCAGGTATATGCATAATCCTGGAAAGGAGCATTGACAAGCTGTGAAATGGATTCTAAGGTATATTCTGAATACCTTAGATGTCAGATGAGTATTTCAGCAGGATGATAAAGATGGTCAATGTGTAGTTGGATATTGTGATTCTGACTATGCTGGTGATTTGGACAAGTGACAGTCAACTACTAGTTAAGTGTTTACTTTTGCAAAAGCACCAGTCACTTGGAAGTATACCTTACATTCAACTGTGGCTTTGTCTACTACAAAGGTAGAGTACATGGCAATTACAGAGGCTGTAAAGGAGGCAATTTGGCTTCAAAGGTTGCTTGGTGAACCAGGAATGAAACAAAAGCACATCAAAGTGCATTGTGACAGTCAGAGTGCTATTCATTTAGCAAAGAATCAGGTTTACCATGTAAGGACGAAGCACATCGATTTTTGATATCATTTTCTACAAGAGATTCTAGAAGAAGGTGGAGTCATAATCTAGA
Organism: Piper longum; assembly: GCA_032619315.1. Classification (NCBI taxonomy): domain Eukaryota; kingdom Viridiplantae; phylum Streptophyta; class Magnoliopsida; order Piperales; family Piperaceae; genus Piper; species Piper longum. Next base: position 2,147 of record JAVDBV010071232.1, read on the forward strand.
AGATTCGGACCACCAAGAATCCTGCTAATATGCTGACAAAAGTGGTAACTGCAGTCATGTTTAAACATTGTTTTGACTCGGTCAATATTGTTACAAATTGAAAAATAGAATTTGAAGACACTACTGAAAGTTGGATTAGTGAGAGAATTATTATATGGGATTTTGCCAAGGTGGAGAATTGTTGTATGGGATTACCAAAATCCCACATCGGGATTTTTGGTAGCATGGGAGGAGTCCTCTCCCTATAAAAGGACTCCTCTCCCTATAAAAGGACTCCTCCCCCCCTTAGTAAATTTATCCCAAATTACCTACTTCCCTTTCTACTATTGGTAATTGTTCTTTCTACTATTGGTAATTCTTTTTCTCTTTATAATATTTCTCTTTACTGAAATATTATTTTTGTAGTGTCCGAGGACATAGGCATTTGCCGAACCTCATTAATTTTTGATGTCTTATTCTTTTCTTTTCTTGTCTATTTAATAGCTATTGTCGGGTATAGTTATTTTTAATTATTGTGTTATTTAAATTACTTGTCTTGATAAAATTCTGTCTATGAATTAGTTTTTAAGCGGACTACTGTGTCCCACTACACTTTCCTGAAAATTTTATCTTAGGGTGATTTTTTAGTATAATAGTTTTCATGCTAGTCATCTAGGTAATAGTTCTCACAGTAAGCTAACTATCTTTGGTAAAAATTATCCGATTTTTACAACACTAAACAGATCTTACCAAGTCATTTAACTGAATTTTATGGACTCAATCCATTGATCGAAAATAACAGAAATATGGCTTTATCCTGACCACAATTCCCCAGCCTACTCCCCACTACCCTTTCAGCATGCGACTGAGAGGACTAGCAGCACTGAACGAACAAGAGGATACAAACTACATATGAGATGGCTGACATGATACTAGCAGGTTGTTCGTAATATACACATGAGCATCCAAGACTAACCTTTATAAAACTCATTCATAATTAATGGGTTCACGGCATAAGAGCACAATGCAACTACCATGGTGGGTGAAGTAATCATCTTTCTTGCCATTCAGCGTGATTGATCGCACTTAACATGACACGTGGATTGAGAACAGATTTGGATATGGATCGAACTCTCATCAGATCATCACAATGGAAACTGACTCCTAATCTCGCACAAAGAAAAACAGTACAATTTAGATTATCAATTTATTAGAAGAAAGGGAGCAGGCCCTAATTCAGTATGCCTAAAAGAGCCCTGGGGAGGGCTGAATGTTGCCCTCGCCACAGCCTTTCAATCTTTCCAAATCAGGTGATTACAATGAAGGAATCATTGAGTACAGGATAAGGTAGTGATGGGAAGGATTTGTGAATCAAGCAAAAATTAAAATGATTCATCAAATAACTAGTACATCGTTCTTCCTCCCCCGAAAAAAAAAGGGCTTTGCAGCTGCCTTAAACTAGCCTACTATATTGCATGAAATGAGCACCAACTCAGTAACAAGTCCCTAACAAATTAGTTACTACTAAGCACGGATAAAATCAAACCTATACACCTTTTAAACTTCTAATCCTTCCTAAATCATCGACAAAAAGCACCAAACTACACGATAATCTCCATAACATTAACCTCCATATCTGCCCTAATCCATTGGGCTTAGATGTGTGGGCCCTTCTTTCATAGACCATGGCCACAAGTGGTCGACCTGGCTAATTCATCAGATGCTGCCCATCAGAACAAGCAAGACGTGACTGAAGTTCATCACCTGCCGGCATTGACGTCTATGAGGTGTGTGTAGATGAATTGATTGATTGAGGACGATTGCTGGCCGCGTTCACTCGCTTTTAACCCTCAACATAGGATTAGGTCAGAGCACGTAAGGAATTTTGAATAGACAAAAAGTGCCTTGTTTTTGGAGGGGCGAATTTGTACAGGGTGCTGGCTGTGGTTTGAGATAAGGTTAGAACTGTAATTGGTCATCAAATCAATTCATGTTAGGTACAGCCAGACCTTTTTGCTCGTACGGGCACATTTGTTTAAGAGAAAACTCATATCCATTTTGAGAATGATCTAGTTGGTCTCAACGAGAAGCATACTCGTGAGGTTATCTGTTTTCTCTTTCAACGTCTTTCAGGTTTGTCTGGCATGTGAAAATGATATGAAATTTTAAAATAATTAATTTTTTAAAAGTGACTATAATTTATATATTTTATATAAATAAAATTTTTATATTTATTATTTTATACAAATGAAATATAGTTGCATTTAAATATGTGTATAAAATGATCATAATTAATTCAAAATAAGTCATTCATATAGTCTCATATGTGCAACTAATTTTTTATATTTTTCTTATCTCAAACGATAAAAAAAGGTAAAAAAAATTAACACATGGGAAAAATAATTAATTATGATCATGATTATTTTAAACATAATACATATTAAATATATACTTATTTTTATGAAATACATAAGATATATTCTACTTTTAGTAAAACTGACTAGTTTCAAATTTTCATGTCATTTACACTATTTTTATATCAACTAAATATAGGCTTAAATTTCAGGAAAATTGTATGGGGTACACATATTTGAAATTGGAAAAAGGAGAAATTTGTTTATGCTGTTTGGATAGGGGTTTTAGTGTCATGTTTTTTTTCTTTTTTAGGGGTTAATTAACTCTTTACTTTATCATTTTTTTATGAAATTTAAAAATATATTTTAATTATATATATATATATATAGTAATTTACATTAATAAATATTTTTACCAATTAAACTTTTTAACAAATTTGTTTATAAAGTTGTTTTCATTAAAGGAGGTCAATTTGGTTAGCATGAAAGTAATAGAATGACATGAAAATTTTACTAAAAAATAGTTATATCTTATATAAAAATAACATTAAAGTAATTAACTTATATCTAAATCAAATACAATTACATCCAAGTAAAATAATCATGGTTACAATATATTGCTTACCTATGGGCCCTCAAATGAGCAAAGAAATTCTTATTTTTCTTATTAAGGAAAAAGGATAAATTTTTTTATGCTCGTTAGAGAGTACATTGATAGACTACTTGAAAATAATTATAAATTATTTGTATATAAAATATATTTAAATTATTAACTTTTAAAAATATATGGTATATACGCTAATTTTAATAAGGTTCATCATGTATAATTTTCATGTCATTTTATCTTTCGTTCCTGGTATCCAAACATAGGCTAAACGACATGAAATTTTAAAATTATCACGTTTAACTTACACAAAGTGGCTAAGTATCTATCATGATCATGTAAAAAACACCTGAAAATTTTGAAATTAACATTCACCCAACTCTCCCAATGGTACTAAAACAAAAAAAAACATCAACTTCCGTGAGAAGAAACACAAGACCCATAAAATAACAAACTTTGAACTTAGAAAAGATGAAATCTTGCGTAAGGAAGATCTTCGTGAGTTCGACAAGAGCACCGAGAGCTCTGATGGTGGGAGCTTCTTCCTGGGAGAGCAGTGCTGTACCCGTTTCGGTTTCCACGGCCATCATTGGAAACTACAAAGGCACGAGTTTGAAGCCAAGAAATGGCAGTTGGGTGGTGGTGGAGTGAGCGACCAAAGAATCCGGCAGATCAGGGCAGCGGCACGGTGCAAGAAGGGACGCAGGGATGTAAATGGTTAGATTACAATTCGATTGATAGAATCAATATAACCATTTATCATTTTAGAATTTTTAACTAAACCGTGAGGTTCTGCCGTACCCAGTTTTTTATGATTTTATCGTCGGTTAAACAGTTAATATATGATTAAAATTTTCCCACTTGATATATTATAAATCTAATATTATTAAGTTAATTAAAAATTAAGTTATTTAAAATATTTTTTTCACTCACAAAATATAAAATGTTTTATCAATTTAAATTATGATAATCTAATATTAAAAATTAGAAAAATAAGTGAATAAATACTTTAAATTAAGTTCATCAGATTGATACTTTGACAATTAAAATTTTATGATGAATGTTGAGATAAAAGTGACCTTTGTAATTACATTTGAAATAATTAAATAATATTCAATTAAATCATTAAATCGGTCATAGATGGCCTTTTACTATTGCCGTTTCTATTTACAATAGGTTCACTTAATTTAACTGAATTTTTTATCATTTTTTATACAATAAAAAGTTCACCATTTTTATTCTACTTAATTTGAAATGGTTAGTAAACCAATAAATTAGGGGACAATTTATAACCCTGGGGAGAATAAGAGAAGTAATCGAGAAAAAATTTGGAACATTCCTAATAGGTCGATGGAACAGACCCAAACAAGACCGATTATTCAAGAGCCGATGTCATAACATACCCGTCGTCCCTACATGCTATGTATCTCCCTATTCTCTCGAGTTACAGCGTGTGAGTGTTTTTCTTAATATTTTTTTGTGGCAATCCCCCTCTGTTCTAAGCATGGTAGCATTGTTTTGATACATAGTTGTAAAATTTTCTTCTTATATGTGGTAAATAAAAAATGGATGAGTTTGCCCTTAGCTGATAATTTATAAGTGACATAGGGTACGAGGGTTTAAAATGGAGGGGTGTGAGTAAGTAATGATGTGTTGCAATGTATTTAATGTGGGTGGGAGGGAACCATTGCTTCTTATGGTGGCTTCGTTGCATGCGCACGATCCGTAACGCATACTGATGTAGCCCTTGATTATAAGTAAATAAAATGATTTACAGTTTGATGCTCTCTAAATATTTAATAACCATTTTAAGGTCAACTTCAAAAGAAGTAACCGTTTAAAGTTCCTATGAAACCACCTAAACAATGGCCCTTAAATGTGAATCTGAAGACTGCTTTTCAGCCTCCCAGCAATGGGTGCGTAGAGAGAATAGCATAAGGAAGAAAAGCATCGCAGGAACCAAGCGTTGGGTGTGAGATGAAAAAGTGGGGTGCGGATTGGTAGTGAAGTGAATACAATATGGTTATGAGGTGAATAGGTTACCTCCATTTTGGCCGGCGATCTAAATATTTGAAAGTGTAAAAGTTTCCTCCTTCAGCTTTAATGACCAGTATTTCACTTCTAGCATCAATCTTATCTCTTACTGCACTATTCTCATAAGATGAGGAGGTACACGATGGAGCCAATCATGAGAGTAGGTGGTAAAATGGAAGAACTTTGAAGGTGCAGTATTAGGGATAATGGAAACTTTAACTCCGACCCCAAATATTTCCGTTTTCACCCGCGACGATCCTCAAGGGAGAAGGGGAAGGTAGACATGGGAATAGAACATAGAAAGTCAACTGTAAAGTGTAGACAGTAAATAACTATTTTGGTGAAGTGTGTGGAGAACAATTTATTTGCAATAATGTTATAAAAGGCTGTGGAGGGTTGCCGTCAGTGCTGCCAATGGGTTTGGATAAATAACGTTCTCGACCCGGAAATATTGAATTCGGTGAAAATTATGTATTTTATTAATATTTTACTCAGTTTTATGTGCTAAATAAAGTTTAGTTCTTAAGATTTTTCTAAAAATTTATTGTGTTTTTAGTGATTTTATTAGTTTAGGTGTTTTTTATTTTGATTTAGAATTTATTAGTTTTAGTTGTTATATTATGATATTAATATAATTTTAATGTGTTTAAAATTTGAAGCAAATTTGAGTGGAGAAGTTGAAAAGAGAATGCGATAAGATGAAAAATTTTAATTTAATGGGTACATAACAACGCAATTAAATGGTCTATTAGCTATTTTATGCTTATCGAAATTTCGCTTCAGTTGATTAATGCCTTTATGTTTTATAATATCACATGGATAAATTGGAGACAACTATGTAGTGCATGACCTGGCTTAGAATTCTCTGAGAACCTTGTATTTTGATGGTAGTTATTCTATGCTTGATTTGTTAAAAATAAAAATAAAAAGGCCACATGATAATGGTAGCCATGTAGAGAATATCATGAGCGCAAACATGGAGACCATTTAAATCGGCCTCTATTTTACGATTGAATTGTGAAATCAATAGACTGAATCTCTTGGGTAAGATGTTGCCTCATTTGTGACTTATACCATATAATGTAAGTTTTAATTTTATAGATAAATTCTTGTTAAATAATTAGATTAATTAGATAAGATATAATATCTAACATCTTATATATAAATTTTGATTGAGTTTGAAAATATTTCAATTAAATGAAAAAATAAATTATAATTATTTTATTTTTTTTATTTTTTATTTTGATTGGTTAAAGCTCTTAGAAGATGGTATTAAGTTCCTCTTTTATTAATACTAAGCAAGATGATGCCCCATGTGATACCTATATCGGATAAATTTTAATTTTATACATAAATTTTCATTAAATACTAAAATAAATTATAATAATTTAATATTTAGATATAGACTGTAATTAACTTTAATAATATATCCTATTTGAATGAAAAAAAAAGAATTATAATAATTTTAATTTTTTAATTATATTTTAAGGTAATTAAGCATATACTTATTAATAAGAAGTTAAAAATTAAGATTAATAGAGTTCGAACCCATAACCTTCCACCACTAAAACCTAGTGGTATTGTATTTTTAAAATTTTTTTTATATTTTGATTGACTTATTCTTTTACTTTTAATCTCAATTTAATATTGACTTCCTTGTATATTAATAAGAGTAGATATAAAAATATATATTTAAATTAAAAATTATTAGTCTAAGAAGTGGATCTTAACTCACAACGTTTCCTTCATTTGAGCTAGTGCATATGATCTTTTTACTTTCAATAATGATACGAGAGCTCAGAGTTTATGTAGATCATGTAGCTTGCATGCAATCTTAGTTCAGTTGAGCATTATGAACATGACATAATATTTAAATATATTGACGACAAAGTTACAAAAAACTGAATTTATATAATTTTTTTCTTCTTTTTCTTACTTGATATACAATCTTTACTAAGACTCATGATTAAAAATACAAAAACTTTAACAACCATATCCCTTTCTATTGACAAGCTTATTTCTTTCATCTATTTAGAGACCATCAATGTACGAACCAGACAAAATAACGGAACTTAATTAAATAGTTCTCCAGAAAAGGTTCATGCATTGCATTAGAAGTAAATGTATACATTGGAAACATTTTTCTTGATGGAATAAATTATGAATTTTCTTCAATGCAACCGAACAAAATATAAATGCTTGCTATACTGGTATATAAAATGATAATTAACATTACACACAACTCCTTGCTCAAAAGTGGACATATGAGAGCAAGAAAACAGACCGTGTTCTTCACTTTTGTTAAGAGTGAGGTTGCACATTGTTTAATACGAGTTGAGGGGCTTCATTCTTTCGTCATTATACGTCAAAAGAGCATCATCAACCAGGATACCTGCTTATTATTAAGTAAGCACTAATTAAAGATAAAAGACCCATCCTTTTTCCTTGTTATTGGAGGACAGTACACTTGTGATCTACCATAAAAGTTCAACTATATTTGCTGGCAGCAGGTTGAGTTAATATGAACAACTTAATATTCATCATGTTATGTCCCCCAAATTCTTCTAATCCTTCACTTTTCTGGCCTTGCACTTTTCCTAGCTTGTACAATGTGAAGAAGAAGCATTTTATATATTTATTGCTGTATGCAGATACAGGTAAGTTATGCTCTCGGCGCAGAGTATATATCTGAGGACAAATGTGACCGGGCAATAAATAAATTCTCCTCGACTGAGAACATTTACTACGTTGCTGGTTTATAGAATTTCAAACTTACATCTTATAGGAAAGCTTATTTTCTTTTAATTTATGTCGTTCAAAGCTCAATGCAGCACGATATACGGCAAGACTCGATGAAATAAAATAGGCCAATTTTTGAAATTTAATTTAAGGATAATAAAATAAATTTGGGCTTGTGTTTGCTCAGCTTAATTTGAAGTTCAATAATTTATATAAAAAACACGTTGAGACAAATATATTATGTACGCATAACAATTCCTTTTAAAAAAAATACAGTAATAAAAAAACATGACTAGTATATAAAGTTTTAATAAGTAAAATCATATTTTTTATCTAAAATTGTAAAACAAAAATTGACACATCGTAGTTCTAATTAAAATTGCGATTTTATGTAAAATAGATGAGTATTATTGACAAATATAAATTAAACTTGTAATAATTAATCAAGCTTATTTGATGAACTTGAATACGGTTGCGTCCCACTGAGTAACGGCCACATTGGTCGGTAACCAGAATCCAAAAGTGGGAGGAAATAGTAATAATTGGTGGTAGACATGTAATAATTGACTGTAAAAAAGTAATGGCAGTTCTCTGATCGGTGAAGACTTAATAAACGCCGTCACTGTCATACTGCCATTTTTTTATATATAAATGTAACATTAATGATGAAAAAAAAATGTAACATTAGCTAGGGAAAAAAAATGTGATGGATTCCCTTACATCTGTATTATGAAAGTACTCACATGTATCTATTCGCATTCAAGTTTATTAAAAAAAAATCTTTTCCGCTTTATTTATTTACATCTATTGCTAATTATGTTTATCATCTTTTAAGAATTAATTTTGAAGTGAAGTTTCTATTATAAGTTCTAATTTAAAACTCATTTACGTTTTTGTGTTTGAATGAATTTTAATCCCTGTAATACATGTCATAGGATTGAGCTATCAATTATTTAACCACTCAGCAAATAAAATCATTTAGTGAGAAAAATAAAATAATTAGAATTAACTATTTATTTTATCAAGCTAATCCTCAATTTCTTGATAGCCTGGGGTAAGGACCAAGTTAGTCTAGTTATATATTTGGGTAATCTTCCGTTTGATAAATGATTTTTTTCTTTATTTTACAATTAGATATAGCAAAATACAAAAAAAATAATAAGCAAGAAGGTCTTATAATTAATATTGGCCATAAAGCTTAACGAGTAGCTAGATTTATACGAGTAATAGTATTTATTTATTACTTTAATTTAAAAAATACGTGACGATTCTTAACGAGGGATGATTTGCTTACATGTAAATAAGTATTACTGCCTTCAAACCCTCAAAGTAGATTGCCACTCACATGCAAAAATAACCCGCTCACAAAACATAAAATTATGACAGGAAAGAATAAAAAAAGACTTAAAATTATAACAAACAAAGAAAATGAAAAAAAGGCCAGAGTAGGAAAGCCATCAACGGCAATTTAACGGACAACTTCCCCTGTCCATAGCTCTGCGAAGTGCTAACCAAAACATTTTACAAATCAAAGTAGGCCCCGCCCCGTCTCTCAAAACGTTGGAACGCACCCTAATATTTATTTATAGAAAAAAATAAATATATAATATATATATAGGAAACAAAGATTTCAATATTTGTGTACGTACACAAATATTGGAAAGATTCCCATCTCCCCCCACCCATGGTCGACGTCGCCCGCCGCACCCCTGGCCTCTCCTCGGCCCACGCCGCCGGGCTCCGCCGTTTCTCAGCCCGCGCCGCCGCCCCAACCTCCCTCCGCCCATGCGCCCCCACCTCCCTCCTCTCCTTCGTCCCCCTCGCTGACGCCATCGTCTCCCGCCTCACCGCCGCCGGCGTCGCCCTCCACCCCGGCCTCGCCGACGCCGACCTTGCCCGCCTCGAGGCGGAGCTCGCCTTCTCTTTCCCGCCCGACCTCCGCGCCGTCC
>JAVDBV010071270.1:0-14734 GCA_032619315.1 Piper longum
TTGTGGTGTATGTCTGACAGTGAAGTGTCTGACAATGCCTTCCTCTTCACAGAACTTTTGAAATGGATCATTTTTGAATTCACCACCATTGTCTGTGCGAAGGCGTTTGACTCTTTTCCTTGTTTGAGTCTCCACCATCTTTTTCCATTTCAGGAAAATTCCCAACACTTCATCCTTCGTCTTCATAGTATACACCCAAACTCTCCGGGAAAAATCATCAACAAGGGAAACATAATAGTGTTTACCTCCCAATGAAGTTGTCTTGGAAGGCCCTCACACATCTGAGTGAACATAATAAAAAATACCCTCAGTATCATGGATTGTTGTGCCAAATTTCACCCTTGTTTTCTTCCCTTTGATACAGTGCTTGCAAAAATCTAATTTGCAAGCCCAAGCACCTTTTAATAATCCTTGATCTATCAATAATTTCAAAGATTTTTCTCCAGCATGCCCCAAGCGCATATGTCATAACCTGGTTGCTTCTGACTCCTGATCATCATTAGGAGTTGACTCCTGATCATCTTTCGCCCTCACTTCGAAACCTTTTAACTCTAAGGTTCCGACAGAGATGAGATTCTTCATCAAATCTGGCACATAATGAACACCAGTTAAAGTTCTAGTTGATCCATCATGATTCCTCAAGTGAACGGAACCAACTCCATGTGTGACAAGAGGGGCATTATTTGGTGTGTAGACAATTCCACCATTTAGTTCTTTAAAATCAAAGAACCACTCTCGATTGGATGTCATATGATGGCTACAAGCAGAATCTAGCAACCATGAACTAGAGTTGCTAGTTGATGGAGCAATGGAAAGGTCTGAATCTGCATCATCACACTCAGCAACATTTGCAGCAGCTTTTCCCTTGTCGGGTTTGCATTTGTTCTTCAGCTTGGGACAATCTTTCTTCCAATGGCTTTTTTCTTTACAAAAGGCACATTCATCTTTGCTCGGTCTAGACTTTGACTTCGATCTTCCCCTTCTTCCTTTATTCTGGCTCTGCGACCGGCCTCTCTCTACAACAAGACCTTCAACTTCTGCACTTGTGTTTTCTTGTTTTTCCTTCTTTCTCAATTCGTAACTATACAAGGCAGCAGTTACTTCACTGAGAGACACAGCAACCTTCTCATGAAGTAGAGTAGTTTCAAGAAACTCAAATTCATGAAGAAGTGATCCAAACAACATGAGGGCCAAATCTTCATCATCGAAAGTCACGTCCAGATTCATTAAATTAGTTACTAGCTGATTGAAGCTATTAATATGATCATTTAGAGTAGTACCAAGAACATAATTGAAGCGAAACAATCTCTTTTTCATATAGAGCTTGTTCTGACCACTTTTCTTCAAGAATTTATCCTCCAGTGCTTTCCACAATTTGCTTGTAGAAGTTTCTTTAGAAAAAGCATACTTATGCTTTCTAGAAAGGCACGCTGGAATGGTACCACATGTCATTCTATTCAACGTCTTCCATTCTTTCTCCTCAAGATCTTCTGATTTCTTTTCTTCGATGGCAATGTCTAGACCCTGTTGAAAGAGGGCATCTAGAACCTCACTTTGCCACATGCAGAAATGACCGGTACCATAAAAAATCTCCATAGCAAATCTTGGATTTGTAACAGCAGTTCTTCCCAAAATTGAATATGAAGAAGCCGTTGCCTTCGATGTGGATGCTTCTGTCATTTCTGCTACAATGTCTATTTAATAGCTCTCAATGCGGAAAGCCAACTGTCTCAAAGAAATTTTTTTCTGATATGGAAGATCAGCACAAGCCGCAACCACAGAATATACTAAAATTAACCAAGAGCTCGAAGAAAATTTTTTCTGATGTGGAAGATCAGCATAAACCGCAACAAGAGAGCATACTAAAATTAACCAATGGCCCTAATACCAATTGTTGTGAAAAATGGGTAATTTTCACCAAATATAACTAGTTAAGTGTGAAACTATTGTACTAAAAAATAACCACAAGATAAAATTCCGAGAAAAGTTGGTGGGACAAGATAGTCCACTTGAAAACCAACTCCTAAGACAGAATTTTATCAAGACAAGTAATATAAATAGCACAATAATTAACACCAACTATACCCGACAATAGCTATTAAATAGACAAGAAAAGAACAAGAACAAACCCAAATTTTAACGAGGTTCGGCAATTGCCTACGTCTTCGGACACTAAAAAAATAATATTTCACTAAAGAGAAATATTACAAAGATAAAAAGAACAAATTGCCAATGGTAGAAGGAAAAATTATTAATGGTAGAAAGGGAAGTTAGTAACTTTGATTAATACCCTTGGGATGGTTTTAACTAAGGGGGGATGAGTCCTTTTATAGGGAAAAGACCATCCCATTTTCTTCCACTTCTTGATGTGGGATTTTGACACCCACATACAACACACCTAAGTATTGTTCCGTAGCTTTGCAATGTCGTAATTACTGGGAAATATTTAGCAGCTCCAGCTCGCGCAGACAACGGTCCGGGAACAATACTTGGTAGTAAGAAGTTGCACATTTATCCTCCCCTCCGGTGATCTTACCCGGTTGTTTAGCAATTCAATTTGAGTTGCCTGCGCTTCGCAGAGTGCTTCAAGTTCCCTCAGTTTTTTTGAGGGCTTCTGGGTAGTCAGGCTAATAATAACAAAACAATCCAAAAGACACTTCCTTCAATCAATCATGAAAGAAAAAAAAAAGGAGAAAATGGATGCATTAATATCTTAAACAGGAAGAAGGCCATGAAACTTACTTCTTCTACGCTGTTCAACAATTCCTTCTTATTTTTTCCCGGCACTATCCACATATTTAAGCTCTCCTCAACGTTGTTAATTCTGTTAGAGACATTACATAGACTAAGTGCTTGAACTCCTGCCTCTACTTTTCCCAATGAATGACATTGCTCATCTGAGGCATTATCAGAAGGAGGTCTCCTCTGGTGAGAGTCAATTTTCTGAAACTTACTTGTTCTACGCTTTTTAACAATTCCTTCTTATTTTTCCCGGCACTATCCACATATTTAAGCTCTCCTCAACGTTGTTAATGCTGTCAGAGACATAACATAGACTAAGTGCTTGAACTCCTGCCTCTACTTTTCCCAATGAACGACATTGCTCATCTGAGACATTATCAGAAGGAGGTCTCCTCTGGTGAGAGTCAATTTTCTGTAACCCCCTCGTAAGACTAGCAGCCAGTGATTCTGTAGGTCCAGCAAGCATAGACCGAGACGACAAGGAGGAGCGGATTAGATCACTTGCTTTCACAGACAGCACTGATTGATCTATTGCACCTTTCTGGAAGCTAGATCTTGCTAATTCGATGGTTGTACTTTTCTTCGAGTTACCCAGAACTTTATGTGATTCACATTGGACAGGTTCTTCCAAAACCAAGGCCTCTGGACATGAGTTCACTTCGTCAGTTTTGTTTGACATGTTTTCAGCTATATCTGAATCTCCTTCTACTGAAAGAGCTCGTGGGATTCCATTGTCAGATGTATCTCCATTCCCTTCATGCAAGCTTGCAAATTGGACACAAAGCTCTTGTACATCTACCCCGTCTACATTTACTTCCTCTTCCAGATCATTATGTTCTAGACGAGGCAAAATGAGAGATCGATTGAGACTAACTCTTAATTGGTTCAAGCTTTCACGAGCTCAATGTCCCTGAAAATTCCGTGTGGAGTTACTGTTCGAACACTGGCCACTTGAGTTCCTCCTGCGAGCAAATGCCATCCAAAATAAGCTTATTCATCCGCAATACAGCAAATATCATTGCTTCTTCTATACTAACAAGTGCAATCAAACTGGTAAGATGATGAAGTGCAATCTATTTTTTTTTCACTTTGAATAACAAAAACAAGTAGGCAGAATAGTTGGAAATGTCATAGACTATTATGCAACATGTGAGGAAGAAGTGAATGTGCTACCTTCAATTGACGAATCTGGTCACTTAGGTCATTGACATCATCCTCGTTAATTTCATTTACCACTGCATTATTTAGCATTTTCTTAGCCTTTTCCCCAAAGCGTAAAGTACTAAGGGTTTCTCCTTTGTATCTACATGTTTGAAAGCTTAACGAGTAAAGATCTTTAAAACATAAAAATAATTCAAGCTAGAATGTGTACAAACAAGTATGGTAAACTAATTCATGCCTGCCAGAAGGCGATATAGCACAAATGACCGTCAGTTTTGTATTTCCACCAAGAGTTTCTCTTAGTAAGTTAGTCAAACAAGAGCGACTGTATGGTGCATTTTCAGAATTTTCTGAATGTGAAGCTCCAGCGAGGAAATTGACCAAATTCCTGCCATTTCGAACAAAGTGGTCCAGATAGTGACAAACATATTTAGCTCGCATACTCGTATGTATATATGCACTTGAAGAATGGCATATATACGTTTGAAAATCATACTGTACTACTAACTAAAATATAAGCACCTTCTTAACCCCAAGGAGGGAAAAAACGGTCGTTCGATATGATGTGATTTCTTATAAAGTCAGATATATGGCAATTATCTGGAGCATGCGTTGTGATATAAAAAAATAATCCTTACCCAAGTCGTGAAAGAGACCGATTTACATTTCTAGCATCTGTAATGGAGTCTCTGCCTACATCATCAAGTTTACTTTTCTCTGATCCAGCCGGATCAATGAAACTCATTCTGCTACTCTTTGAACTACTAATTGATTGTGAGGATATTGCCTACATTTGCATTTTCATTAGCGTCAATAGTATAAAAACTATATTCTCTTGTAGAAATGTATCAGCATAGAGTCATCGGAACTCATACAAACGAAAGAAAGATCTCTTTATTACAAATTTCAAACCAGAAAGCTAAATACAATATTTAGCTCTAAATATCAAAGTTGTATTCCTACACATCACCAATTTTCCTATAACAGGAGCCAAGTTGACCAAGCGTGTAAATTATCATAACTGCAAGTTCAACTTTCTTACATTATATGACCTGAAATTTTAAATTCGTGATTCAACTAAATTTGGAAGTAGGCATAATAGATTGATCAACTTTCTTTTTTTTTTTTTTTTTTTTGTAACTGAGGTGATAGCAAGCTCTGATGCTCATAAATTACCTTGGACCAGGATTCCACCACGCAGGTGAAGATAATATGGGAACGTGAGCTCTTAGTATTTATGTTTGTGGATCCAAACTTCCGATTCGAAAGTCCCTGCATTATCAAGAAGAAAAATATTTTTTTCTCAATTTTACCTTAGTATCACTGTTCCATGAGGGCAAAAGTATTTTACAGATGGTCAAAACCCGCTTACAGCGAAATTGTTATTAGCCCAAAACATAGATTAGTTATAACTACCTTTATCAAAATTTGACTAACATCATCAGCACAATTCACGTACTCAGTCAAATTTTCCACGTAGAAACCATTCTTTACATCATCCTGTATCTGCTTTCATCGACACTCAACAGACTCAGCAAAATATACCGGCACTAGGAATTCCCAATCTATTATAATCATATATATACACATATATATAACATAAACAGGTCATTACCTCCAAATTCCTATGAGTTGGATCAAGCAAATCAGTTATGTGTTCGTTATATAACTGAGAATCAAAGAAGAAGAAAGAATCAACCACAGCCCCATCAGTGTCTGCAGCAGGAAGCCGAACACTCTAATTAGTATTCCCCAACAGAGGGCAAAGAAATTTCGGCACACCTCGAGAAATGAACAACGGCATTGATAGTTCGCCAACATCAAGTCGCTGCTCTCTTTTTCCTGGAAAAAGAAACCATTGTTTGTCAGCAGAATACAAACTACTTCCCCACCCCAATGTTTCCACTACCTTTTGAATTTCTAAAAACAGCATGTTGAAGGCGCGCGGTACAATTCCTCGGTAAACACTCGAGGAAAATCCTTCAACCATTGCACTTTGAGGACCCCACATAGTGTACGTCTTCCCACTTCCCGTCTGAAACAAAATCAGGAAATTTCCCAAAATCCAGAACTATCAATCAGCACTACCAAAACGTCAACAACAAGAACAAACAAAAAAAAAGATGACTCCTTTTACCTGCCCGTATGACAATATCGAAGTGTTGAAACCGGCCAAAGAGTCTTTCACTACTGGCATGCCGACCACCTGAAACACATCCTCCTGAAAACCCACAACACAAATCACAATCGCCACCAGTTCTCATAAAACAAAAACTAAAAACCTGCACGCCGCAATACCTGGTTTGAAGTGGAATCGAAAACGAAGTCGAAGACGTGCATCTTATCCTCAACAGACAACGGATTCGACGAGACCCTCCTCACAACAACATCCTCGTTCCTCTCGTAGAGGCCGGCCGGCCTGATTCTGGCCACAACCTACCAAAAAAGGGGAGATAAGAAAACCCAGATAAAAAATCGAAGCAAGCTCCCGATCATCCCAAGCCATGCTTGACGCACGGATCGGAGGCAGGCGCTTCGGATCCAAACCCAGCCTCCCTTTTCAGACCCGGATCCTGCAAGTTCGGCTTCCCAGCAGGGGGTGGAACAGAGGGATAGCCCGGGTGGACTAGGTTGGGGTTGTCGTTTTCCGCGCCAAATTTCGACCTGCGAGTGCCGGGAGCCGTCATTTTGAGAGGGGGAGGGGGCGGCGCCGATCGGAGAGATCGAGTGGAAATAACTTCTGCTTCGAATTTCATGGCTTTTCTCGAATCGCGACGGAGATGGGAGGTGGTCGGAGGTGTGGGGAGAGGGAGACGGGGAAGAAGAGAGACGTTGGGATTCAAATTTTTGGGGAGGCGGTGACTTATTACAGCGATGGGGCCCATAAATGTAGCCGTTGTGGGAATTTAAGGGGGGAGGGAGATGCGGAAACACCCACGGTGGGGTGTTTTCCCAATTAATTACCATCTTGGCTGTGGATTTACTAATTAATATTGTACCCATAATCACGCTGGATTAGCTTATAACCCCATAGATTGGGTTCAACCAAATTGTAATAAAAATATGTTTTGTCATTAATATTGGATCAAATATTTGTTCAAATACCATGTTTTCCTAATGAAAAAAAAAAGAATTTTGTGAAAATTTCAAACATAAAAACAGCTTAACTTGTCTTGGATTTAAAGAGGGTCGTATAACAAAGTAGGGCATAGCGGAATAATACAGCATTTAAAGTTATGATTAAACTATAATTATTGTATGTGCATAAAATCATTAATAGTTCGCTAAAAAATTCATTAGTTTTTTTTGCCTTGTTTATGGGGAAAATGTTATATTTTAGAAGATATTTCATAGTTATAATGTTGTATGAAAATTAAAAAAATTATACCAAATTTGTTTTTGAATGAATTTGAGTCTATGGCAGGCTGGGCGATAGATATTTAAGCTAGTTTTACCGAAACTTTTAAGACAGAGATGTACTACATAAAAAAATAGTCTCTATACTACAAGTGCTTCGCCTAAAATGCTAACACTCTCCGTCTAATTTTGGGAGAGCAATGTCATCAATAATTAGAGACAAACTCTTCTCATGGTCAAAAAATGGTGCAAAATAACGAGTTAAAAATATAGAAACTGTTAGCAATTAATGTTTTAAAATTTATATAATATCCTTGGACTAGTTGGTAATACTAATTACTAATAGTTATATAAATAATAGAGACAAACTCTTATAATTTACTTTTGTTTTAAAATTAATTTTTGTATATTATATTATCTTATATAAAAATATCTTATAAAATATATTATATTTTAATTACAAATAAGAATAATTATTATAGGATATTTACACGTGTAGTTTTATATGAACATGTGTAATATATTTATTATCAATCCAGGTTCGGTTTAGGCTAGAATTTGCTAAATCAGATTTGGGCCAAGTCTAAATTAAAGAACAATATTCATGTTCATATTTGGATTCGAGTTAGAGTATTAACATGGGTCGGGTTCAAGGTTTGCAATATCCTTAAGTATGAGTCTATCCATATCGGATATGAATTTAGAAGTCTGGTTTTATTGGTACTCAGTTTAATATTGGGCTGGATTTGGGTTTCAAATGACCTGACCATATAAAGACCTAAACTCGAAAAATATTTATTTTTGTTTTAAAATTAATTTTTTATATAATATTATATTATATAAAAAATATCTACTAAAATATATTATATTCTAACTATAAATAAGAATAATTATTATAGGATATTTACATGTGTAATCTTATATAAACGTATGTAATATATTTATTATCAATTCAAGTTCGATATAGGTCCAAGTTTGCTAAATCGGATTTGGGTCAAGTCTAAATTAAAGAACAATACTCATGTACATATTTTGAATCGAGTCAGAGTATTCAACATGGGTCCGGTTCAAGGCTTGCAATAACCAGACCAAACCAAACCGTTGGCAATACCATAATCAAATAGTAGGCAAAGATAAACATGATATCCATGGTGCTATCATCAACGAGTTTGCACAAATATTAAAGCTTAGTAAACTAGAAATTTAGAGATGAATTCGACGTGAAAACAGAAGAATAAAAAGAAAAGGTTGGCAGTAAGACCCAATCAGCATCTAAGAAATCATCCCCTATTTAGTATCTACGATGCCACTTTTAAAATTTTAATAACAAATAAATTCAATTACTAATATATTTTTGAATGCTGATCGGGTCTTAAAACGAATTTTCGTGCAAGACCTTAAACCAGATTTTTACTAAAAAATATGATAGAAAGATAACAAAAGGGAGGGGTGGGGGTGGGGGAGGGGGGGCAGATTTGACAAGCCAGCTAGAGAAGACCCTTCAATAGAGAAACAAAGGGGATAAAAATTACATAGAAAGAGCCTAGAAACGACCAGCAACAAAAGTAAGAATACTTAAAAGAGGAGTTTGTATCTCATGATCGACCGACTAGCTAGAGCAGATCGCATGCAAGAGGGAATAATAGTTTGACTAAAGAAGAGCAAACTAGAACAATATTTATGTACAACAAAACGTTATAAAAATGTGAATCGCATCAAAAAATTTTGAAATTTATTGGAGGGTAACTCAAACAATTACCCAGTCTTCACACAATAACAGTATCAACAATATCTCTTATACATCTGATAGAACAAAGGTAAATAAACAGTTGTAAGAAACATGCCTCACAAGGACCAGAGAAAAAGAACCGAAGAAACCGAATCATATGTCTGTTTTAGGGTGTTTTGAACACTCGTTAGGTACATCCCGGAAATTCAATTATACACCCCAACCAACTCCCAAGAAACAAAACCTACACCCCCTATAAAAACTTCAAAACTTAAATCTCAAACCTTACACAAAATTCCTTTCACAATGATGCTCTCCTGAAGTAGAATTCTCATTAAGTATAAAACAAACTCCTTCGGTTAGCTCTAGATAATCAATTTAACTGGAATATTTAATAACAAATAATGTGAAAATTCCAGATGGGTACCTGTTCTTCTGGATTTCTTCAAACTACTATAAGCACCAACGAACTAAAAGAATCATCCTGCTAGGTAGCAATTCCTGAATAGTACAATTCAATAGCGCTCATAAGCAGATACTTCAAAAATATCGCAGCTAAATGAATATGGAAAATAGCTAATGGCGCACATCAGTGATTGGTGGAAGAAAAGAATATTAGAAGCCAGGAAATAATGCTCATTGTTAGAATGACAAATATTAGAAAATGCCTTGAACCGCTAAATAAAAAACTAACTGCGAGGAATAATGGTATTGGTAAGGTGTGTGCTTAACGCTTGATACCATGCTACACAATCACTTCATATAAACACAATTTTACTCATCCCTATAATTATTTAAATCAGTTGTTGCTAGTTCTTCAAATTATTCAGTGATTCCAATACCCAAATGCTTTGCGGATAGTCTTAGCAGGCTATCATTATTAACTTATAAGATAAAGTGTTCATATGTATAAACATTCATGTATTATAGTGCTTAATGGAGAAACCAAATAACTGCAACTGTTTTCATGAGGCAGTGACAAACTTAATTACCAAAAAGCACTCAGATATCAGCTGAACTTCATTTGTTCTAACTTTTTTAGTGGTGTAATAGCAAATATCCGTCAATAAATCTTCCACTATATCATCATGGTATTAGCCAGTCTAAAGAGTAAGTCAACGGATTTAGTAAGGATTAAAAAGGCTAACTATTTATCAGACAAGTAGAGACTAGTAGAGCCGGATTGATTTAAACGTTTGCATAATTTAGGATCAAGTAAGTTTTTATGATTATCTCAAACAGATCTTCATCCTTGGGACAATAGTGCGTGGTTTCCTATTCAGGAAGGAACAGAGATAAAAGTTGTAGCAAGAGTTGAACCTCTGGTTGACTGATTGTTTGCAACGTTGTAACCACCAACATAACTAGTGGAATTCATAGCAGAAACATCTGAAGCAGACGTACCAAGCCCAAACCTAAATATACCAGACCTGTCCAGCTCAGAAGTTGGAGAACGCCAAGTAGGATCTCCATACACGGAATTGCTACTGTAAAGTTCAGAATAGACCCCGTCAAAACCACCACTTGAGGAAGAAAAAGAAGATAATGCTGCAACACTTCCACTGGTCCTTCCATATCCACCACCCAATCCCCCAAAGCTTGTATCAACACTCCCATAACCAAGATTTCCGGTAGAGAAGCCTGAACTATTTAACCGACCCTGAGTTGACAATGAGGAAGAACCCCAGTTTGAGGTGTTACCATTAAATGCTCCAACACTCCCACTTCCGGAGCCTATGTATGCGTTAGAAGTTGCAGAGTTGGAGGCATAATTTAGCCCTCCATTTCCCCAAACATTTCTACCTGTTGAGTTCAAAATTGATCCGCTTCCTCCACTACCACCTCCATATTCAAGAACACTGCCATACCTAATTGCATTTGCACCATAGTAAGGGTTTACTCCCCGTCCAAACCCAACATTACTACCAAAATTTGCACTTGAACCAAAAGTTGCATTCAAGCCAGCCTCAAAATTTAGGCCCATGCCAAAGCTAGACGGACTAAATGGAGGATAGCCACTTCGACCACTGGATAGGGGGCTAAAGCGACCATCCATTCTCAGATTGTATCCACCAACGGAAGTAGGATTATATCCTTGAGGATAGCCATTGAGAAAGCTGTTAACCCTGCCATAGTTGTAGCCCCCAAGTGGGCTTCGACTAGGGCCTGGGGAAAGTTCTTTTGGGACTGCTCGCTTAACCTCGACCATTTTTCCGTTTAGTTCATGAAAAGTTTTATGCAAGACTTTGTCTACGGCATCTTCTGAATCATAAGTGATAAATCCGAAGCCCCGGGGCCTCTGTGTGTTATGATCATACATCACTACCACGTCCGTTATGGTTCCAAACTGATCAAAATATTTCTTAAAGTCATTTTCAGTAACTGTGGATGCTAAACCCCCTACGAATATCTTTTTGGTGCGCGCAGGACCAGGCGATCCATGAACACTACCACTGCTCCTATTCAAAATGTGCTGGTCTTCTCTAGGTACAGCCTTCTTTGCCTCCACCTAGTCACAAATGAAACAGTTAATTATCATGTTCCAAGTTACAACACATGAAAAGGCCTTTGGATAATATGGTAAGCAAGAATATAATCAAATGTTAACTTTTCGCAGATTCAATAACACCACCAGGCATTACAACAAGCAAGCAATATAAAGCAGCAATACAAACTTTAGCTCAAAATTGTACACCTTTATTCATAGATGACTTACTGTCCGACCATCAATTATATGTTTATCCATTACAACTCTCTCGGCAACAGCTGGGTCGGCAAACACAACAAACCCAAAACCTCTAGCACGTCCTGTGGTGCGATCCTTCATGATCACAGCCTCAATAACTTCTCCATACCCCCTGAAATAGTCCTTGAGCCGATCCTCGTTCGTGTCCCATGAAATCCCACCAATGAAGAGCTTACCGAGATCAGATTCCATTTTTTCTGCAATCACCACATCGGATCAGATCACCTTTCAACGCCAACCACCTTCCAATTTTTCATTACCCCAGTTTTCGTTACCATTTAGCAGTTAAAAAGCTACGTCCAAAACATCGAAAGAACGCATTTTTTTCCCGACCAGATCCAATTTGCACCGCAAAAAAACATAATTACCAGACCCCGATCAACCTCATGAAAACAATCTAAACAGATCTATCACCTTAAAACCGAGCTAGAACAAGCCACTCCCCAATCCATCCCAACCAAAACAACCCAAAATTCAATCGTTCAGTACCCAACCAACATCCGAATCCAAAAGAACACCATCATCAGATCCTACACAAACCAATCCTCAATCCACATGAATAAAAAAAATATCCGCAATCGGCTAAAAAAAAGAAAAATCGCCATCCACAAGCAGCTGGAGAACTCACCGATTGCAGGGACCCAAGTCCCAAAATCAATTTTCTTTTTTTTTTTTACTCTTTTGCAAAAGCAAAGATATTTGGGGAGGTTGAGATTATACAAAAAAAAAAAAAACCCAAAAATGATGAAGAGAAGTGGTGCAAGAGGGAACAGAAGAGAGGCCCCCCCCTCCCACCTCAAGACTCCTGCCTCCAATTCCCAATCAGAATTTTGCACAAAGAAAAGATGGAAAAAGTTGGAGGCTGGGAAGGAGGAGAGGAGGAAAGGGGGAAGGGGGGAGGGAAATGGAAATCTAGGATTGGAAGGAGAATTAGGGAAGAAAGAGTTGGGAGGAAGAGAGAGAGACAGAGGGGGATTGGTGATGTCTGGTGTAAGAAATGAGGAGCCAGGAGGGATAATAGATGTCTTTGAACTGGGTGTTTCAGGAAAACACCTACTTTTCTTTCTTTTTTCTTTTTATTATTTTTTATTATTTTTTCTTTTTTTCCGATGCATTTTTCATCACGTTTATAAATTTAATATTTTAAAATTTTATTCATAATTATAAAATAAATTTAGTTTAATTTGACTCGAACTTGAATTTATTTCTAAGTACCAAATACATTTTTAACTATACTTTTCTTAATAATTTATGAATTAAATGTTGTCTAATTTTTCTCGTCAATTTATCCTTCAATTTTATTTATATCTATATTCATAGTATTGATAAATAGGTTAATGTAGTTCAAGAGTTAAAAGATTTATGGAATTTAGGCTTTTCCGAATGAAAATTAAGGTTAAAAGAAAAATCATATAAATATAATAGAAAATAAAAAAAGATAAAATATGATTAATGTATACATTATTTAGACAAAAGTTAAACTAGAGTTTCAAATAGATTTATATCAGGGTAGAGGGTATATTTATTTTAACTATAATATTTTACTAGACATTAAATATATATTTTTCATCAAATTTAATTAATACCAGCTAAAATATCCTAACCTTTAACCAAAAAACCAAATATTGTGAAAATTTTGCATTAAAAAACCAGATATTAATTAAATAATATAAAGCCTAATTGTACCTCATTTGAAAAGGGTACGCCTGGGTAGGGCGGTGCTAATATTTAAAACTATAAATTGAACTGTATATAAAACCTTTAAATCCAAGCCTATTTTACATTAATTTTCCCCATCCCTTACTTTTTCTTCTAATTAAATTTTTTTTTTACTCATATTTTTGCAGCAAAAAACGAGCTTGTTTTGACTCAGCTCAAACTTGCATTTGTTAATTATATTTTTTGAGTCGAGAGAAATTTTTAATTGTTATCTAAACATGTCATGAATAAGTTGTATTTTTTTTTCTTATGCCCCAAGGTTTTTTTACTCTTTGTGTGGCTTGCACTTGTTTCTCAATTTTTTTTTAATTTAAGGCACGCTTATAAACGTTGTCTTAGCAAACTATGAATTAATTATTTTCTACCTTTTTTCCTTTTCAAAGGTTTTTTTTATTTACTTTTCAAATTCCCAAGGTTGGGAAGAATTTCATATGATTTGTCTGAAGTTTGAACGATACTTTTCTTTTTAAGTATTTACACGTTATTTACCTTTTTTTTTAAACAAATAAACTCTAGCACATGAAATATGTTCGATTTGGCTTGATTTGAGCTTGTAATTGTATTGTAAATTATATTGTGTATATATGAGCTAAGATAAGCGCTTAATTAACCGTTGCCTTAAGAAGCCATACATTGATAGGTGTCTTAAGAATGGATGAACGTTCAAGTTTGATCAATGTTTTAGCCAAATTCGATCGATCAATTATGATGGAGAGAAATAACAAACTAAACATAGACATAACTTCTCATCGCATGCCTAACTTAATACAAATATAATATACTAATTAATTAGTATAAAAATACTAATAATCTAGATATGAAACTTCACCGTTTTTAGAGTTTCAGTTCATTATATAGACCGTGGCATGACTTGGGCAATGACGCAAATCATCAGTTTTGCACTTTGTTTCCCTAATCTTGCTTGCTGTTCTTGTGTTTTACTCGTTGCTCACTTTGTCTTACAACATAGTGACTCGTTTATATGTGGAGGAATATATGATAAATAAATAATAGTCAGAACATTACGAGTCTTTGGAGGACCTACTTCTCAACTAAGGAATCTCCCCTAATAAGCTTCAATTAGTGTGCCCAACTCGGAACCCAAAGATCTATATATAAAGTTTGAAACCCTTCTACACCCTTTCATATTAATAAGTCTCATGTAGTACATTTTACCTAATCATATTCATTGTTAATTATTAACATTCTAGGTAGAAATTGTTCATGAGTGAGACTCTTCCCATACTATGAATAGTTTAGATATATATATATATATATAT
>JAVDBV010071272.1:0-14157 GCA_032619315.1 Piper longum
TGTCTTCCTAAGCTCTTTTTTACACGCTTATAGAAACTTCACGGGATCCAACAGTGTATGTATGGCATGGTCTCTGATCAATTCACTCGGTTGTATGACTATCTGCATATGCTAAAACAAATTGGCAAACATACTTTTGAGGGGACTTTCCTCTGTCATTTTTCTCAAAAAATCAAGCCATGAATGCGGAAGCATAGTTTGAAATTGAGTACATGGATTTGATTCGGTTGGTGATGCTGGCTGTTTATTCAAAATCGTTTATATTAATTTCTATAAAAACTCAACTAGTACCAAGTAAGGATGTATTTCTCTCATAAAACTTGAAGTCAGACAAATATATTTTTAATAGTACCTGTAAAATTGTAATTTACCTAATTTTTAATGAGTTAATTAATCATGGTGTAACAGTTGTTTTTAATACTTGGCTTGAAAGGTCGGAATCAATTACGAAGCCTTGTTGATCTTGGGAGTTTTATACCTATAATTTTGAGTCTGAATTAGTTCAAATTATGAAGTTCCTAACTTTATGACTCTTGATCATGTATCAACTTAAATTTATTAGATTCCCACTTCTTTCGTGAGAGCTTAAATTTATATCACCTGACTTGATAAATTTCATAGTTTAAAAATTCAAAATTCGGACTTAATTCAGTATATCATGGATTGGAGTCAACTCGGAATCGACTATAAGCCAACTCAGAGTTATTTACATTTATTTGTTAATTATAAAAATAAATAATTATACAAAACTCCACTACTGTTTATGCATTGTCGGTCCCAAGTTCAGATAAAGAGGAAGGTTGGCATCAAAAAAGGCATCCGATCATAAAAAAATTTATCATTTGTAATTATATGAATAGTATATATTAATTTTTTAACACATTATATTGATAAATATATAATTTATATTACTTAAAAATATTAATTTAGATAATTTAAAAATATACATATTTTTTAATAATTTTTATTACTTTACTCATAAAGAATTAAAAAATTAGTTATTATAGAGTCGTTTATAAAGTTTTAATTGTAAGCTACGGAGTGGGATTGGAGTTTCTGAGTTTGACTCGGGATATTTTAAAACTATGATAAATACATATTAAATTATACACCTAGTACAACTACAGACTTTGTTCTGATGTTCTCTAATAATTAATTAAGCAAGCACTCATTATTGATGCATGGGTAAACATATCAGTGACCCAAATTTCTTAGCAATGTCAGAAGCTAGTATAGCTTGTAGCGAGAATTCGCCTCATGTTCGGCTGGATCCCAGAAGTCTAAATTCTTGCACATTAATCTATCTTTGCTAGACTTCTAGCCAGCGTCAAGACTCAGAGCACATATTATACACCATTTTCTTAGCATAATTATACACGAACTAAGGGATCTGATTGAAGACCCATGATTTAATTCATGTGTATGTATAATTGCAGTATTCATTATTCAAATGACGTTGATAAACATTGCAACAATATGAATATACCAGTAAGATCTTAACTTGGAAGGGGGTGGATGAACAGTATGGCAGTAGGCACTTAGGGTTTACATGGTGAGTTAATCGATGCACGAAGAAGAAGAAGACAAAGGAGAGGATGAGGGATGTGATGTCATAATATTCCACGCAGCATTATAAAAAGGGTTTGCAATTAATACTAAAACCAACATGATTCCCAGAGTTGGTGGGCTTTTGGATCTTCTCTAAGAAAACAAGGCAAAGTGATAAGAAGAATAATGTCTGAAATTGTTGCTAGGAATTGATATTGGAAGCTGAAGTGAGGCAGATCTTCGCTGACACAAAATATAAATTGGTGAAAAGGGAATCAATGTACTGGTTCATCTAATGGCATCTGCTCAGACTCCATATGACCCGTCTGCATTGATTTAGTGTGACTATATAAGAATAGGGCAAGTTCTTGCTTTCCATTCCCATGCTTTGATATTTGTCATTAAATAATTACTATTTACATCTTCTTCCATCTAGGTTCAAGTTGCCCATCTCATGACTTTGTATGATCGACATAGCATACATATTAATATAATTAAGAGTTGCAGTCCTTTTTCTTCCAAGCTGTGATACCGGCCAAAATATTTAACCGCCCCAGCCGCAGCTTCTCCTTTCTCTGCTATTATTAATTAGGAGAGCTAGCGATACTGAAAATAAACTAAAGTCTTCGACGTGAATAATAACTGCAATGGTGCAGAATAATTAAGTTGAATCAGGCATGTCAAGCCTATCCATGAAGATTCATGAGTAACAAATATGTTGGCTAGGAAGTGCAAGAACCAGCTTTAATCAGTTTAGCTTGAAAACTGCATCAACTCCTTTAAATACCTCTCTTGTATTCATAAGTACTTGATTTGGGATCACCTTCCACTTCTCTCTAATGTTTGAAGCATGTCATACATAAGTACTTAAGAAGTTGTTCATGTTCTCCCATGTTTCATTTTCTAAAGATTAATTATATATCTTCATCAGGAACTAAGGTTTTCATTTTCTAAAGATTAATTATATATCTTCATCAGGAACTAAGGCTGATAACAGTACTACATCCACGTTTGCTTGCAGTTTTTATTTGGAATATCTAGGACATGAATAAACAGCAAATATTTAAAGGAAAGCCAAAAATTTATGACTACAGCCAAAGAGAATATGTAAAACATGTGCTCAAAGAGGTTACATTCAATTATATAAAGCATGCATAATGTTATATATAATTTTCTTCTTTTTCCCGTTGATCATCAAACACAAAATCAAATATCTATGAACAGAAGTAGATTCATCGAAGAAATGACACCAAAAAATATCCAAGGCAAAATAATATAACATAATTAACACTGTATATGATTTATGAAGATGTCATTTCACTATAGCTCAGAAATTATACATAGCTTTCTATAGTACCATTAACATTAAAGAAAAAAAATCAGAAAAAAAAGAAAGAAAAAAGAAGAAGCAAAGTTAATTTAAAACACAACAAAAGATAATTAGAAGAGAGTGAATTTGATGTCAAGTAACCTTGGGAAAACCACCAAGCCTAAGCTCAAGATCCAAGTGCTCTGAACTAGAGGGAGCCGAAGCTGTCTCAGATCGGACATGCCGTCGAACAGTAACGGAACTTGGTTCTAGAAAGCAGAGCAAAGATGTTTCTTTTCTCTTCTCAGAATCAGAAGCATGATCACTCAAGAGTGAAAAAGATAAGGACAAATCAATCCGTCGCCTCTTATGTATATCTGTTTCTTCTTCAACCCCATCTTCATCTACGCTCCTTCGCCTTCTCTTCCTCGTAGAATCAACCAAGCAACAAGAATCAACACCATCTGACTTGGGTACAAACTCTTTCTGAACTTGATTGGACATAAACTTAATTTTCTCTACCCTCGAGTCTTCCACATCATGATTGGAATCAGAGACACCTAACTTGTGAGAAGATAAAGTGCTAGGCATGAATGAAAACAAGTTCCTCTGATGGGTTTCTTGTTGTACTCCAATAATAGCGCCAAAAGAATAGGCCGGAGAAACCAAGGTCTTATTCTTGTGACTATTGTCATTAACCTCCTCGTTGGTACAGATTCGAGGTGGGTAATCTGCACTAACATCTGCAAACAAAGGGTGGTGTTGTACAGCATGTTGATGGTGATGATCAACTTGATCCTCTACCATGTTGTCCGAGGATTGTTTTAGTCTTGCTCTATCCCTTCTATGGACGTTCATGTGGCCTCCGAGTGCTTGAGCAGACCGGAACTCTCTCCTACAAAAGCTGCAAGTGTAAGACCTCGGCGGCCACACAGATCCTCCTAAAGCCAATGAAGAATCCTCGGCAAAAGCTTGCTCTTGGTCCCATGAATCGCCTGGTGTAGGCCGCAAACGAGGATGACCGCTCAGATCTCTCCTAGCCCACATCCAGTATGATGGGTAATGATCCATTTCTATGCTGTTTTCAACCAACAGAAGGCCAACAGAAGGAATTAAGGATATGCAAATAACAGATGGAAGGAGAAGAGAAGAAGACGATGTTGTGGGTCTTCTCCCAAATTGAAGAAAATAACGATTAATGAGTGAGAGCTACAAGAGAATCTGATTAGAGAAGAAGGGTCTGGCAAGAAAATGCCTTGGTTAACTATTCAGAGGAAGCTTTAGCGCAATATGGTGCGTATGACCACATGAAATGAGGAGTCATATTTGCAACGAAATATACAGGTACATCAAAGTTTGGTATGCCATGATATTTTTGAACAAATATACTAGCTGGTATGAATAGTGTAATATTGCAATATTTATGAATATTTTATCTTTTGTTTGTGTTCATATTCACAATTAGGTTCTGCTGTCCGCATAACATAAATAATGTTAATTAATATGGGAGCATACGTACCCAAGTTGTATTTTTACTAACACACACAGATTATGGACATATATACCAAGGATAGACATGACATTCGATAACCATTTTCAAAGATAATTTTAGCTATGTTAGTAAGCAGGGATTGTGAGGAAAGTGTTGTTGACAAAAGGTCGGTCCTCCTTCATGTTGATATAGAAGCCGAGTTGCATGTATTCCTATTATGTGGACCATCGATCGAAACCGTGAGAGGAGCTAATTCAGACCTTAATCAATCTGACTACTAGTCTTCAATTATTTTTTATGTTTAATTATCTTATTGATTCAAAACTCTACATGTATATAGGCACTAAGACTGAAAGGTATGGAACCGACATGTTGTGTGTTTAGTCGTCATGTTTGTCTCATTTGGTGGATTTACCTCATGCGTATAATCCGGGATCCCAAATGGTCGGAGCCTACATGAACAAATAATATTCAAAGTTTGGTTAAAATGCCTACAATTAATCCATGTCTTCTTGTTCACAATGGTATGAGATTCTTCCAAGTCATGAAAGCCAGCTGCTTGTAGAACCGTGTCTTCATTTTGGGATCCAAATGATCCTGAAATAATTTTCTGATATTTACTGTTCCCTTTCTTTTTCAAATCTCAGTTGTGGGTAGTCTGAATTATGTGACTAGACAAGAGAAGCATCTATATGAATTGTGGAAAGGTAGAGACAATCAATTTCCTTGTCTAGGATAGATAGAGGCTATAGAGAAGAAGATAGTAGTGTTGGGGGATACGCAAGTGCCTAACTTGACATGGAATTTATCTTTAGGGCTTTTTGCTAATTAATTTCAACATTCAACATTGCACACAACTAGGCGAAAATATGTAAAATGCGCCTTTATGAGCATAAAACTATGTTAGCATCGGTAGAAATTATTAACCACCCAACTAAAATCATGACCAGTGCTGCTAATTGGACCTACGGATAGAAATTAGCAGTCTTAATACTTAGCATATTTTTTATTTTATATATTTACTAAAGTAATAGTATGGTTGGTACTTGGTCCAAACATAGTTCTCTATATTAGTTAAAAAATAATAAACAAATATGTCCTTTAAGACCTTACCATAAGGTTATCTGTTTTTATTAATCGTATAAATATTTTTTGCTGAGCCATTTAATACTATGATTAGACTTTAACCTTAGTCAATTGTTGTGTGGACCACAGAGGCCTCTCTATGGCTAAATAAGAAATTGATTTTAAAAAAAACCACATTGTTTATATTTATGATTTGTAAATAAAAAAAACATTGTTTACATTTACAATTTTTCATTTAAGTATAGACCAACTATAAATATATTGGGTGTTTTTTATGGATCATTGTAGATTTTTTCTAATAATGCCACCAGCCTTACCTTGGAGAGTCTAGAAGATATTAAAATAATTATGAGGTGTAGTAATTAATTAAGTTTATAATTTGTTAAAGATGAATTAATTGAGTGGTATTTGTGACATGCGAGTACTCTCGGACCCTCGGTCATGATTATTCATCGTATATAATTTCAACATTTTATGATTGATTCATCATTAATTAAATAGCGGTTAAATGAAAAAAAATTGTCACTAAAACTTCAAGTTCATTCCAAATAATCTCCCAAAAGAATTTCTTTATATTAATGTTACTTTTTTATTGATGAAACCGGGTTTTTCTTATAGAGCATTCTACTAACTGCATGCTTATGGAGTAAAGTGATGGGTGTCTAGGGTTTTGACTCGACTCTTAACTTAATTTAGAGTCATGGAAACTTCTTGATGGTAAAAGAAAGATGAAAAAATTATGAGAATCATCTTTCTTTAATTTGGGTTTTATATGTATATAGTTCTAATTCTAAAGACTCAAACAATGGTATTAGAAAAAAAATTCATTACTTATCGTGGGAGTAACTTGAAGTTTCGATTGATTAATGCAATGATACAAAGTTCTCAAGCTGCTTACATCCGAAATTCAATTTACTTAAACATATTTGACATTGGCCAAAGTTGCATAAGTGGTGAAAATTCCTAAAGATCTTTTTGAAAAATTTAAATACCAATAGTTCACTAGCTTTCTGTGTTTGTAACAATCACATGGTTGAAACTTTGCATATTCTGCATATGTTTCACAAAAACATGCTCCTAAGAAATTGGTATTCTTCCTCACATGTGTTCTCAAATATTTAATCGGCTAGCACACAATATTATGTATGAAGTAGCTAACTGCATACCTCTGAGATCATCCTTGATTTAGTTTGCATTATATTAAACACAAAGGACAAGCTCAATAAGAGAAACTGCATTGCTGTTGACGTCGTTTCATATACTAGTCTCCTATGGATGTTTACTTGCTAACAACATGTAAGATCTCAATGCAATGCTACAAGAGCTGTTAATAAATAAACTAGCTTATGGTCTCTTAAATAAAACTATACTTAAATAAAAAAAATCACATCGGCCATGCCTAAATAAATCAATGTCACGTACTTCAACAACTCAGGATTTGGCATATAACGCTGGCTAGATGCCTTATACCGTCATCTGCATGTCTTGGATTAGTATACTCTTAATTAATACATGATTAAAACCTTCACACTTAGCTTTTGTTTTACCCCTTTAACATTTTGTTTAGAGTTCTCTCTTCTTCCAATAAGAATGACACTTAATTTAAAAATCGTTTCACTGACATTTAATGGGTGCTCCATGTATGTATATAAAATTATAATAAGAGTCCCTCATCTAGATATACGATTAAATACATCCTCTAATTATTATAAGAGTCTTGTATACTTGAACTACTGTTCATATTCCTTACATGAACTATACCTTTTATTTGGAATAATTTAATGAGCTTTTCTACTCAAAATCTATATAAATAAATATAAAAAATAAATAATATGGGTATATATCGATTTTCAACTCAATTTTTAAACCTTTCAACTATAATATTAAATAATTCTAATAAAAATTAATTTTAAAATATTTTTGAACTAATATATTTTTAAAAAATCTAAAATTAAAATTTTATTAACTTCATACTTATACATATAAATCTCATTATGTAGCATCTATTAAAAAAGGTTCAAATTATATATATAAATTATATAAATTATATAAGGTGTAGCTATCGAAGGTGTAGTTGGGCGCCGGTGACCGACTGCAAGTGCCCAGAACCGTGCGAAACAGACACCTCGTTATGCTTTTTCTAATCTAAAGCTCAGATCAAAATGTTCAGTACAGGATCTCCAAGAGCTTTTATGAGAGAGGCTCTCACATTTCCCAGCGGACTCAGAACGGGGTTTCAGCGAACAATTGGGGCACAAACAAATGTTTTACTATCAAGCTTCAATAATCGAAGAACACATATGAGACCGATTTGGATATTAAATATGTTATAGTTGGCTGATGGCCTTCTAAATAAAAAATTTAAGGTTGGCCTTACATCCCCAGAAAACACCATGTCATTAAATATATATTTTAGATAAAGACATGCATCAAATAACAACAATAGCTTTCGAAATTACACTGGCTAATCAATTGACTAGTTATTGCGCGCATATATAAATTAATTAGTTCGTAGGATAAAGGTTTTGTGCCTTAACAAAAGGAGAGGATCAACTCGGGCTAAGGGTTGGTTTATAACCAATTAATTACCTCTTGGGATTTAAGTAATTAAGAAAAGCGAAAGATGCATGTTCGCCAAACAATCAATTACTTCTTGGCAAAATATGATATGGTTGCTTAATCACTTTATCTTTAATTTACGTAGAGACATTGTTGTGATCATCAACAGGCTTAATCAGCTCACCGATAATTTTTAATTATAAGATTATTTACAGTTTAGGACTTCTGGCATTCCAACTTGCATGCCCAGAAATTTATATTAGATATATCTGTCAAGTTGGTTCTAATCCATATCCACCTACACCTACTATTTCCACAAGCCTCCAACAAAATTAGATGGATCAATGAATTGATTAGTAGTTAATATATGATAATAAACTATATATAAACGAAGTTGGGACAACTTAAAATATTGCTGCTTGTATTTCGCCATGACCAGTGCTTCAAATCATTTTCTTCGAAATTCGACCAAGACTAGTGTCATTCAATCTTTGTAGAATGAATGAGATCAATTAAGTTTCAAGTGTCAACACTAAACACATGTTAGGCTCCCCTAATCGGTCTTTTTTTATTGTTATCTTCTTTGTATTTGTACGAATTATTTACAAATGGGTATTGGACCCGTGACCTCAAGCTTGTAAGGACTAGGTAATTAGGAATCAAATATAAATGGCTTTAATTAAGTCCACATGAAATAAGAATCTAGTGACTAAATTAATCCGCCAAGGGAACATTTTAATTTATCCTTAGACAAGCATGCATTAATCCGGAGACCTCTCGGGAAGCAAAGTAAGCCCAGAGGTGTTTTTTGTAATTGTATTCAGAAGATAATTTAGAGGTCGATGTATATTTATTGGTGGTTTCGGCTTCCGAGTAAGAAAAAAATAAAAAATTTCTTAATTGTATTGAAGAATAAAAAATATATTAAATATTTTTTTCACACCCCAAACCTATTCTTTATCTACTCTTATTAATAAAAAGTAAACTCAATATTGATATGCGATTAAAAGTAGGAGGTCTAACAAACTAAAATGCAAAAAAAAATTAAAAATTAAATTATTATAATAAATCTTATTGTAAAGTCATAATCAATCGGAATATATATCTAATATATCAAACTATTATAATTTATCTTATTATTTAACGAGAATTTATCTATAAATTAAAGTTTATCTATTTTATAAGTAGTACATGACCAATATCTTGTTTAGTTATTAATGAAATGTCAAATTAAAAGTAGAAGAATCGGTAAATCAAAATATAAGAAAATTTTAAAATATATAATAAAATTACTTTTAATGAAAGAAGGTTACGAGTTTGAATTTTGCTAATTTTAATTTTAAAAAATAATAATAAAAAAATATTTTTGTGGACGAAATTTATGAAATCAAACCCAGCCAACTTCAACTTCTAACTTCTAATTTCTTAGTAATAAAAATTTGTTTAATTTGTTTAATATAAAAAATAAAATAATTATAATTAAAATTTTTATTCAAATATGATATATATATATATATATTTAAAGTCAATCACAATCTATATATAAGATATAAAATTATTAAAATCTATTTCATTATTTAAAGAGAGTTTATATATATAATTAAAACTTATCATGTTTAGGTCACATATAAGAGGACATCTTGCCTAGTATATAATAAATAATATTGGGGCAATATGCAAGCAACGTGGTTGCAATTAGGGGTGAGCATTATCAATGGTTAACTAGCCGAACCAAACTCCTTAATTCGGAAGTTGATTGAACCAAACTTGCATTAATCATTGAAGTCTTTCCATCCTTTAAGGGAGCCACATCTTCAGCATGATTTATGAGGATGCTCATTAAACGAGAAAAACAAGGTTTATTTGATTTAATAGATTTATTCGTAATCGGGTTACTCGAGTTGATTCAAAACCAATGAGCATCGTATAATATACGTATAGTTTCTCTTAAGAACTAAAACATCCATAAAGTATAATATAGTCGCATGCCTTCAAACTTTACAATCTTATTTAAAGCGATTGTAAACTTATGCATGCGCTTATATTAGTTTTTAATTTATATTTCCTGAAGAGATAATATTGTACCATATAAACTGTGTCAAGCAGGCACAAACCTAACTAATCTTGCTTCAAAAAGTTCAATTTCCTTTGAAATCGAGTTTTTATTAAGTCGAACATCCAGAAAGGAAAACCCATAAAACCATTCTTACAAACCATCAAATAGAAAACACAATGGTTTCATTTTAAAAAATAAAAATAAATCAAAAAAAGAAACACAATGGGCCTTCAATAAATTAAGAAAACCGAAGCCCATTCCCATAACCAAAATTTTGGCCCACTCAAAATGAAGATAGGATGGATGTATCCATTTTGACAAGTCAACGCCTTCAACGCATTTGAGGGAGTCTCCGGGGAGCCACCGCCCTCATCACACTTGTCTTCTTCTCCTTCTTCTTGCTACTACTACTTTTGATCAGTGCTGTGCTTGTTTTGAACTGTTTATCAACACTTGGTTATGTGGTGGTCAGGCGAGCGGATGTGGAGAACTTGGCCAAATTCGGAGCGTCGGTGCACGCTTGCTCTCGAAGCCAAGACGAGCTCGACTGATGCCTGCGACAGTGGAAAGGGTTGGGCTTTCGGGCCACCGGCTCTCTCTGCGACGTCACGTTGAGGGTGGATAGGGAGAGGCTCGTGGAGACCGTCTCTTCTATCTTCCATGGAAGCCTTACCATCCGTGCTTGTTGTCCTGTATCTATGTTTTTTTTAGTGTTTTATGGAGTATTGGTAGCGTTATCGTACTGATATCAATGCTGTCATATTATGCGGTTCATGTGCTTGATGAATGTTCTTATTTTTGGTATTGTTTATAACATTTCTGAATTTGAGACTTGGGATAATGATAATGGTCGTGAGTGTCTATCTGTCTTTGCAGTTTCTAGTGCTGTTGTTTATGTTGCCGGACCAAGTGGTTGGCCTGTTTTATGATTGTTCTTAGTTGGATATTGTCTATAACACTTCCCCATTGAGTTTGGTTGATTGAAGTTTGGGATGGTTGCATGATGGCATATCTATGTTTCTAACGCCTGGAAAGATTGGTTGTAAACTAGTACTGTTGTGAATGCTACCATACCGTGCGGTCCATGCTATTGATGATTAATATTACTTGGGTCTTGTTTATAAAATTTTTTAATCGAGCTTTGCTACTTGAAACTTGGGATGGTAATGATTGTGTATATCTACGTTTTTACAGTTTCTAGTACTGTTGTGAACGCTAACATAACATGTTCATAATACTTTCAAATTGTGAGGTTGTTTATTTAATGCTTGGGATGATGGTCATGATCGTAAATCTACGTTAACGGTACTAAATTAGTGCTATTGTAATTTGTGAAAACTATCATAGAATGTGTTTTATATGATTGTTCTTATTTGGGTATGCTTATAATATTTCTGAATTAATTTCGGTTGATTGAAACTTAAGATACTGGTCGTGATTGTATAATGATACTTTTTGCATTTTTCTGGTACTATTTGGACTGCTATTATACCTTTCTATTGATTCGGTTGGATTTTTGTGTGTGGGAAATTTGATGGCTATATTGTATGCTCAGGAGCGGGGATCAGAGCCTTAAGGGCACATCTGTCTCATCCGAATCTACTAAACAAGATGGCAAGAGTCAGCAGGAGCTAATTCATTGGCATAAAACGTGACTAATCATCTGTCTTTGGTTATTACTCTGTTGTTTTGTTGTTCTTGGTGCAGGTTACTTGTGATGTTTGAGTAATTTTTCCCATTGGCGCAAAATCATCATGGCTAAGGAGAAAAACCCTGTGGTTTTTCTAGATGTGTCCGTTGATGGGGATCCTGCTGAAAGAATGACTTTTGAGGTAGATTATGTTGTTTAATCTTCTGCACAATGAATGATCTGGTTAATTTGGTTGTACCACATGCTGTATGTTGGTATTTTAAATGTTGTTCTTTTGGACTACTAAACTGTAAACTACTTGCTTGCAGCTATTTTCAAATGTTGTTCTAAAGACCGCAGAGAACTTCCGTGCTTAATGCACAGGTATTTTTTTCACCATTTGAGGTTTTTCATTTGCATCAAGCCACCCGCACTGTTCATCTCTTTATTTGCCAAAAGGAAACATGTACTTTCTTGAGTATGTGTTTGGTTAAAAATTTTAATTTTGATTTATTTGAAACTTAGCTCCTATGGCTATCTTATGTACTAATGAATTTATGATAAGTCTTTTTATCCGTGGAAGTAAATTCTATGTTGGTTGTTCAATTAGAATGCTCTGTATCAGATTGAACGCTTCTTTTTACGTGAATTCTAGTTTTAATGCAGATCTCATTAGCTGGCACATTTATTATTATTTTGTTATCAATATCCTTCTTATATCTTCATTGCCACTGTTATTTGCGTTTTGTGAAAGCGCAATTTTAATTCTTACTCTTCCAAAAAGGAGATGCCTTGGCCCTCCCTTGTAGTGATGTGGTGATTTAATAATAGTGACAATACCTCGGTGTTTCTCTTCCTGGGCGACACCTCCAAGGGCCACAAGATAGGAGAATTCACCAACTTTTACCTCACTGGTGCTGACGACCTCCTCACAGGCCTCCGATTTCCCAAATCGCCCATAAATCTCAACTTACCAGTTACGTATCGCCAAGATCGGATTCCATGTCATCTACCTATCGACACAAAAGAAAAGTCGCCGACGACATTGCGGATCGTGTAAATCTCACGACAGTTGCATTGTTGTGCAAAAATTATAACCATCTTTCTTCTATTACAAAGTTTGATCATCATATAGATATTTGCCCGAGACGTTTTGGTTGTTTCAATCTTTTGTCAGATCTATTGGTTGTTTAGATTCTCTGTATTTTTCTTCTTTTCGAGTGATATAGCCTGTTTTAAGTTTTATTTTGTGACTTGGTAGGAAAATATTAACATTCTATATATTTTTTTGAAAGATTTGTGGGTATTTTATTTTATTTTTATCACAAATCCATGAGATGTACTCGTACTCAAGGTATTGCATTTTTCTAAGGCTCATAATATATATATGAGCACTAGCTGTATTGGATTAATGTATGTATATTTTGAAAA
Organism: Piper longum; assembly: GCA_032619315.1. Taxonomy (NCBI): domain Eukaryota; kingdom Viridiplantae; phylum Streptophyta; class Magnoliopsida; order Piperales; family Piperaceae; genus Piper; species Piper longum. The sequence continues at coordinate 13,112 of JAVDBV010071272.1, forward strand.
AAATGAGTGTTCTCAAAGCCAAATAATATACATTAACATGCTGCAATTTGCCGCCGGAGAAGCCGCCGGCGCCGGATGGACTCCGGCGGGACAGGGTCGTCGCCGGGATGTCCGTGGAGACGGGGAGTAAGCGGAGGATGGCCGGCGCCGGCGAGGCAGGGAGAGAATGAGGTGGAGAGGCCGGTGGGTTGGGCGCTGAGGTACGGCGCGAAGTCGTTCTTTGACCGGAGGCGGGATATGGAGGATGCGGTGGCGGTGCGGCTTGGGTTCTGTCGCCGGCGGGGCGGGGTACACTTCTTCGGCGTCTTCGACGGCCATGGATGCTCTCATATAATGATCTGGGGTTTTGGGAAATCGGTGAAAGTTGCGATTTTTTTGTGGTTGGTTTTTTTTCTGATTTGTGGATCAGGCTGCGGTGTCTTGCAAGGACGAGATGTGCGGCCTGGTGGGGGAGGAGATGGAGGGGGCCGCCGGGGAAGGCTGGGAAGGGGTGATGGAGAGGAGCTTCGCGAGGATGGACGGGATCGCTGCGGCGGCGGACAAGGAGGAGATCGCCGTTGGCTCCATTCCCCGCTCTGCAACGCCGTTGAGTCCACCGCCGTGGTGGCCGTCGTCTCCCCGGACGAGATCGCCGTTGGAAACTGCGGCGACTCACGCGCCGAGCTCTGCCGCGGCGGGAAGGCCATTCCCCTCTCCTCCGATCACAAGGTCTAAACTCGTAAAAATGCAATCTTTCCCATTAAAAAACCAAGAAAACTTGAAAAACTCAAATCGTTGTTGTTGTTGTATTCGAAACAGCCGGATCGACTTGAGTTTCATATATTGGGACGGCGCCAGAGTTTTGGGGGTGCTAGCCATGCCCCGAGATATAGGTTGGCAGAAAAGAGAATTCAATCCCATATCATTGTCGATATTGACATGATAGCGAAGAAACCGATATCCAGATTTTGGAAATGGCGAATTGTGATGTGCAGGGGACAACTGTTTGAAGCCGTATGTGAGCGCGGTGCCGGAGGTGACGGTGACGGCGAGGTCGGAGGACGACG
>JAVDBV010071277.1:0-10840 GCA_032619315.1 Piper longum
AATGGCACAAGACGACTCATTATGCACTTGTGATACCGAGAGGGTGAGTCAATGGTAAATATCGGTAATTACAGGCCGCGGGCCACGTAGCATGTGTGCGCATGCATGGGATGGTAACCGGATGGGGTGGCCACCTCTTCCGGTATAATAAGAGCTCGGTATAGGCTCATAATCACTAAAAGATTTGTGAAATATTAATGGGGAATATATTGACTTGTTTCATGTAATTATACGGCTTAGTGGTTTTATCACTAACACGGAATTGCCTCCGCAGGTGAACAACTTTGGACTGATGCTTAAGAGTGTGGTGGACGGTTCTCTTACCAAATTAGGTTTGGTGAATTGATAATAAATTAGACTTCCTTTTTACTTTTTTGAGTTATAAGTGTGGCTACGGGAAACGGTCCAACATTGTGGGATATTTGCTTAAGTAGTTAATTTATTTCTTTCTTTTGATGCATGCTATCATAATATGTTTTTTTTATTAATAAATTTCTAGATTTATTTTTCATGTTATGATTCATTTTTCAGTAACACTTAGCTCGGTTAGGGCGGGTCGTTACACCTCCGCCCTCGCCTCGCCCTCCGACCTCGCCCGTCCACCGCCGACCCCGCCTCCGCCCTTACCTCCCCCCTCCCTTCCGCCCGCCGACGTCGCCCGTCCACTGCCGATCTCACTTCTGCCCTCCTACCTCACAGCTGTCCCCGACCGCTGCCGACCTCGCCCGTCCAACGCCGACCCCGCTTCCGCCCTCCTACCTTAGGGGCTGGGGGCGCATGGGGGAGGGGGGGCGGGGCACGGTTGGCAGGGGGAGGCGGGGCGCGGTCGGCGGGGCTCGGCGGGTACAGGGCGGGGCAGGGCGGGGTAGCGGCGGCGAGGGAGAGGAAGGCAGTGGGAGAGCGGTGGCATTCTTGTAATTAAAACTTGACTCATATCTGACTCGAGTAAAAATAATAATTAATTCAAAATAATTAAAAAAATCCAAAAAAATATAAAAAATATCATAAATACCTGAAGTTGTGTATTTATATTGATAAATTATATAATTTTGTATTTTAACTATTTCTGTCATGAGTTGTCAAATTTTTATATTTTTTCAGCTTCGGACCGATTCAGATTTCGATTCCGATCCCAATTCTGATCGATTTTTTACCGATTCAAAAAAACTGATTCTTGGCTGATTCTACTTGATTCCGATTCTGATTCCGACTTCCTATAAAATCGATTCCGATTCCGATTCCGATTTATACAACCATGGAGTGCATGAATAATGAATAAATTTTATCTCTTTTTACGGCCTATTTAATTTTTTTTGAAAGAATATTATTTTGAAATTAATTTTTATCTTCATCATTTTAATGACAATTAAAATATTAGATTAAGTTCAAAATTTATAAATATTTTTATTATTTTTATTTTTATATTTATTTAGGTAGATTTTAACGGGGTAACCGCCGTTTCGTCGGTTTTACTTTCGGCTCTTCATCTTCCCCCGTCTCCTCCATCTGCAATCCTTCCAATCCCCGATCTCATCTTTCTCAATCCTCGCCGACCAGTACCATCGTCTCCACCAATTCTATTTCGCCGAAAATCCATCGAAATGGGTTTCTGGGTGACGACCTTGATCTTCGTCCTGATTGGCGTCGTCGCCGCCCTCACCACCCGTCTCTGCTGCAACCGGGGTCCCTCCACCAATCTGTACCCTTCTTCTTCTCTTATGCGATTTTTTTTGAAATTTTTGTTTGCCTTAGATTCCTGGATCTGCTGAATTTCACTCGCGTCTATTGGTTGTGGGAATGGATTTTGAAGAGGTTTTGTTTTTTGGTTGTTGTTTTTGAGTATGAGCACTAACGGAATGTGGTATTGAGCATTTCTTCGAATGCCTCAGGGCACCTATCCATCCATAATTACCAAAATATTTGTAATGCTTCTGATGAGTGCCTCTTTTTTGGAATTGATCAGCTCTCACTGTAATTCAGCAAGCTGTTGTCTTTTCTACTCCTACTCCCAACCTGCAGGACCAATCATAAAGAGTCTGGGATTCGCCTAGAATTTATTTTTTCCAATCAGTGATGAAGCATTAACTGGAATATTTATACACTTAAATGGGATGCTGCTAGGTTTTTTTTTCTTATGAAGGGATGTTACTAGGTGTCCGCACACAACGTTCAGCTAGGGGTGTTACTAGTTGCGCTCTCACGTAACTAACCGGGTCGTTACTGGTTTCCCTTTAACAACCGACCCACTGGGAACACATAGCTAGAGGCCAGCTTTGCTCATTGTATGACGCAGTCATGCACTCCATTCATGGAGTGGCTGCCCTCTTGGGATTTTATCGTGCCTGGACGAGTCGGACAGAAGCTTTACTAGAGGCTAGACAAGTCTTCTAAGCTTGCTTGCTCAGTGATTCTGGTGTCAGTCTGTAGCAAACATAATTACTGCCATGATTCAAACTTTTATTGATGCACTGGAATGTTTAATTTTGAAAAAAAAACTTATTTTTTCTGTTTAGAATTGCAGCTGTTGCTTTTTCTTTTGTCCTTTTTTATTTTTTGTTATTGATTTTTTTTTTTGCTTAAGACCTAATAGTACATCCAGGTGGAAGATACCGACGGCAGAAGTTGTGCATGATTTTTCCTGATAATGTTAATATAAATTGATAGTAAAGTATGTTTTACAAAGTGACTTCAAATTTTTGTGTAACATAGTCAAACAGACTTTTTTCATTAATATTTTTGGAATATTGTTCACTATTGCAGAAGTTATATCTCGAGATTTTACATTATTATGTGAATTATGTATCGTTGGTGATGTTGTCTGATGATTCATTTGGTTGATGCAGGCTTCACCTGACATTGATCATCACTGCAACAGTTTGCTGTTGGATGATGTGAGTGTGTTTGTTCCTCTGGGAAATATAAGAGTAAAACAAAAAGGATTGCATCATTTAGATTAATAGAAAATATATGCATTGATATTCATCACCACTGCCATCTTGAAAATGGTTTCTTTTTAACTTTGAACAGATAGATACATCACTACTACTATCCTTTTACTTTTAGATTTTGAATGCATTGTCCTAAAGAAGAATCATTTCAGTATATATCTTCTAGTTGTTTTCTAACTCATTTCAAGAAGATTTAAGTTGTGATGCATACCCCTCGATCTATTTTTCACAATCTGGTTCATGGCACAGGTGGGCCATTGTATACCTTGCACAGTTGAATCCACTTATTGTTCCTGTTCTCAACGAAGGCGAGTGAAACTTGTTCGTGCACAACCTTTGGATGATTCCAACATTTGGAGTTCGAGGTCATGTAATTGTGTGGAAGATGAATTTCTACGTTTTATTTTGTATGTGCTTCTGTTTTAGAATGCAAATCTTCTTATTGTTATGTACCTTCTATCCTATAATAGAGAGGTGTTTTTTTTAGTTGAAGATTTACGGGAAGAGCCGGCTACACGTGTATTTTTCTGAGAAGCATCTCGAGTCTTAGATGTGTCACAAATGAACAAAATTCGATTTTTTTATGAGAAGAAGTTTGCAGCTAACTCTTTACTTTGAACGATATCGTTTACTTTTTCGTCTTCCCTTGGCTCATTTTGGTAGGCGTCAGATGCTTGATGCTTGTGTTTTATTTTCAACAGGAAGAAAACTCTTTATTAGGTTTACGGAACCATGACACACTGTTCATCTTAATGTCTACTTGAGCATATGTTTTGAGTGCCTAAAATCCTGAACGCCAGCTCTCATGGTTAACCGTGTTGAGTCACGGTGTAGTCGACACTTGCTGGATATGGCAAATGCTTTGGCGGTGATGAGGATTCAACAGTCAACACCTTTCTTTTCTTTCTTTTCCTTTTCCTCTTACTTTTTTGGTGTGTGAAAAACAGAATACACCTTAATTGTTAGCACAAGTTATTTGGCTGTTGTTGATTAGGTTACACGAGGCCTAACGTTTGTCTGGAGAAACCTTCTCTGCTGATGCATGCGAATTGTTAGTTCTAACTAGATGTTTGCAGTCGGAAAAATGCAACATATTGATCATTTTGGTTAAATGATCAAGAAAACGATTTCATTCATTTCAACCACATAAATTTATACAACCAAAACTCTTGAAGAGTAACAGCAGTGTAACAAAAGCATGTAGCAGTGAAGACTATCCAATGAAGTGGGAAATTGGAGGAGAAATCTTCATCCATGAAATGCTTTCCCGTCAGAATGTTTGTCTAAACATTGAGAACTGATAGCAGCCATAGGGTAGCGACGAAGCTCCAAACATGGATGGAAAGGGCCTCAAAATGAGGTGAAGGCAGCGAAGGTGGAGGAGCAGACGACCAGTACAAACATAGATTGACATTGAAAAAACAACTATTGGATAAAACCAAACAGATATAAATATTATAAAATGAAAGAATACATGCTCCAATACTCCAAAAGCCCACAAAAGGAAATAAGAGCAGGAGTAGAGGATGGCAGTAAGTTACAAGCAAGCAATAATTTTCGTAAACAAGAGCTTGATTTGTAACATAGAAGATTATAAAACGAAGTAGAAGAAAAACACAAACAAAATTGGGCATTACATAATCCTTCTATGATTATGAGCACGTGTGTATAACAGCTGTGATTGCCCAAAGGTGTTGCACAGGCTTGTCAAATTCAAGAAAATAGCAAAAGCTTTTTTTACACAAGTTGGTGGAAAGAATGTAATATCTTGTGCACATTAAAATATCTACTGCAGCTCTTTCATGCCCTTCAAATCTGAGTTTGTCTACAAATTATAGCTATATATACACATATTTTATGCACAATAAAATACGCTAAAAAAAAATGTAAAACTCAATCTACAATACTTCTGGCTCTGTATGAAAGCTTTCAAGCTGAATTAGAGGTAATCTTAATACAGGATAGAAATAATGAAGGTAACAATATGTATGATGTGCCTTATGTTTAACAGTTAAAGATAGAACAATTACAGCAGGAACCCACTGCTTTATTCTTCTTTAGATTAACTTCAAATGTCTCCAATCTGTAAATAATAGTCTCAAAAGAAGGTCGTAACTCTGGGTTTTTAAGCCAGCACTCTCTAAGCAGCCTAGAAGGAAATGCAACAAATGTATCAATTCCATGTTTAGATCATAACTAAAAAGCCATTCGTTCAAGCAGCACCTTATCAATAACTTTTGACTGTTTTCCTTGGTTCATTATGACGTGTTTTCAGTATTGTAGAGGTTGAAATGGGAACACTGCACTTTGCCCTCTACAGTAGGATTCAACTTTAAGCTACACACATTTCCAAGGTGGAGCTCTCTTGGTGCTATTTGGCTAGTCGACCAGGTCATGTACATATTCACATGAAATCCATCACATCTAACATTAACCTCAATATTGTCTCATTCCACCTCATAATAGGATACTGCTGCACTTGGCCAAAGCTTAATTTTTCATTTCAATGCACCTAGAACATAGGTAACTACAAAATTTTATTATGTGCAGCTTTATACAAATCATTGATACACTAATATCAAGTTATGTCTGTCATTAGCTTTCAACCAAAGAACCGGAATGCCCGTTAGACTTCGACATTACATATTGGTTAAATCCATTGAAAATTTACAACTTAATATCTTCTGGTTAGACAAATGATGAGAGGGATGGTCGGATATCTTCATAGGCTCTTCTGTCAGCCACAGCTTGTGCCGATTGTGCATCATTTGAAGCTCTTCCTTGAAAAATCTGCATCAAGATGAACTCTAATTATGGCATGATAAAGTACATAAAAAAGAAACCCATCTAAATTGGCAATAAAATTTGTTCGATAAAAGGCTTGGTAATTTGTTATTACACTATTAGATTGTGCATGTAGTATTGGGCAAGTAGTTATCACATCCATAAATAAAGACATTAGTACAACTTCCAAGCAAAAATTAATGAGTGCAATGATCGGAAGACAAATAGGGCATTTCAATTGTTTAGAATTACAATTAGGACCCAATTCATGCTTCGGCTTCAATATTGACTATAAATTCCAATAAGATTATTATGACATTCAATCTTAATGCATGAGGGTTAGTAAAGCTGTAAACACCTTTCAATGTGACTCGCATACATATCCACATATATCTTCTCTTAGTTAAAAGGTACTAAGCATTATATACCTCATGCACAATTAAAGCAAATGAGAACACATCAACGCTCTTTCCATACGATTCACGCCTATATACTTCAGGTGCCAGATAACGATCTGCTCGAAAACATTGATGCAAGATCATGAAATATATAATCACAAACTCCAAATCTCAAAGCATATATTTAAACTTTACATGAACCAGTTCCTCCTGTCATTTTGTAACCATGCACATCATTCACCTGTGAAATTTTACTTAAGCCAAAATCTGTAACCTTTAGTCTTCGGGCTTCATCTTGCAATACATTTCTGATAAGACACAAATAATAAATATAAGAAAGAAGAGAGATAGCATTAAACAGAATCATCTCCAAACAAAGTAGACAAGTTGCATGCAACTTCTCTAATTTAATTAAGCTCATCTATTCCAGGTGCTTAGCCTGCCTTTCATGACAGTATGCTGAACAGCAGTTTTATCTGAAAAGTCTACATGAGGAGATTCATATTCTTGCAATCCATATGATGCCAGATCCTGCATCCGTATGGAAATCAAACATCTCCATATATGATCTGGAAGAAGCAACAGCGAAAATAAAATAGCAACTTAATCACCTTGGCGTTAAATCCCTATGTATGATGGCATTAGGTTTATGCTGATGAAGATAATTCATACCCCTGTATTTCAGATGTGAACCAACATCTTAAAGAATGAAAACATAATAAGAAGGTTTGAAATGTATACAACTATGCTAGGTGCTTATGTTGTCCGTCTTTGTGTAAAAAATAAGCTCCCAAATGCCAACTCATGTGATTAACAAAAAATATTAATATTCAGAACCATTCTCCTATAAGGCCTACTATTTTATGAAAAATGTGATTGAGTCATTGTGAAAAGAAATGAATCAGTCCGGACTTAACATTTAGATGAGAGCTGTTCACCTTGCTATATCCAAGGCATATGTGATAGCCGTTTGACGATCTAATCTCCCCCCCTTTTCTCTTTAAGATTTCATACAAACTTCCCTACATTAAAGGGAAACAATAATAAGAACCACTTGCAACAAAACTGAAATACAAAAGCTAATTGCAGTACTCACATTCGGAAGATATTCCGTGAGGAATGTTAAACGATTGGTATTTTCTAGAACACCAAGAAATTGAACGATATTTGGAAGTTGAAGTGTTTGCCACAAAGCAAGCTCACACTCATGAATGTGTCTCTGCAAATTTAGAAGTTCAAAATACTAGGAAAACTAGACAAAAAATCAGGAGGAGCTATTGGAAACACATTTCACATATAGAAACAGTATGATGAATTAAGATTGGGAAAATGTGCATTGAGAAGATGCTTCTTACTTCCCCACTAGAAAACCATCATCAGTTTTGGCCTTGGAAATCACCAGGTACATATTACAATTTCAAGCAGTCCCAGAAACATAAATTGCATAATTCGTGAGTAGAGATGATGGAGATGCAATAATCAATAGCATGATTAACGGCCACTATATTCCCCGTCAAATAATATTAAAGTTCTCAAATTTCTCACAACAGTGCAATACTCCTCATACACCTTCTAAACTACTTAATTGGTAATTGTTTCCTTTTTCTTATGGTTAATGCAATTTTGGTAACCTTAAAACATCAAGCTAAAGAAATTGGCATGCATTCATTTCAGCAAAGCAGCTAAAATACAACCAAATTCCAAATATCTAATCCCAATGTAGGCCATATGCAAAAGTTCATTTGTTCTCCTTAAAAGCACACTGGAAATTACTGCCCCTCAATGTACAACTTTGATAGCCTAGAGATAAGTATAGAATACCAACTTCTCTGCAGCATTTATTTCTTCTTCTTATTTTTTAATTATTTTAAATAGTTACCAACAAGGGAAAAGTACGTTTATGGAGAAAAAAAGAACAATCTCAGGCAGCACGGAGGAGGATCACTCACTTTGCTCTACTCTTTGAAGCAATAGAAGAGCGAATTGTTTTTGCAGCAACATCTGTACCCCACCATTTTACGAGATACACTTCACCAAAAGATCCCTGCCATAAGATTGGTCAATGATTTTGACAACAATCATAAAGCATATAACTCGACATCGTAATATATGTCACAAGGATGTTACTCATCAAAGAGAACAGTTCTAGATACATCTGGAGCTCTTTCCAGGTTTTTAAGTTTCAAGAATGGTATTCATAACTCTGTATGTGTCTGCCTCAAATCTGATGTCATTACTCATCCTTAGAAAGGGCAATAACTAGAAATCCAAGAAAATAAAAAAAAAAGGCAAGGCAAGGGTGCACGGAGCAAAGATGCTAGACACCATACCTTAAAACAACAAGCCTCATCTGTTCTATAGCATGACATGCATGAACTTTAAAAAAAAAAAAAAAGACATGACACGGGCAAAACATGCACTTCGAAAAGCTAAATTAACACGACTGAGGAAATGAATTACTTCTCCAATAAGTTTGGCCTCTTTCAAATTCACTTCAGAGCTTTCAATTTCAAAGCATGAATTGGATGGACCAAGTTCCACCTATTCATGAAAAATAATTGTAAAAAAAATGTTATACTCTAAACTATATAACAGCAAACACCTATTTTTTCATGATTATGAAAGCATCTAGAAATTTTTTTTAAAAGAAAAATAATGGTTTACATTCAATTTAATTTATGTCAGGGATTGAGCAATCCAGTTTATTATTTTCATATGCTCATCTGATGTCGAGAATTTTATAATCACACTATCTTTTAAAAAATTAAAAAAATTCCGGATCAATTCCACCATTTTCTATCAAAATCTGACAAATTTCTTCATGATCAAAGCTCTGGGCATCTGATAGTGGCTGTTAAAAGACGGTAGAGAGTCATCTCAAATCTTCTTCCACCAAAATCCAAAAAAGGGGATATTGATTTTTAAAAAATTTCTGGTAAAAAAAAAGGTAGAAATAACTTACAGTCCGACCCCATTGATCTTCGAAATTCACTTGAGCTCCTTTCTCAATAAGGAGAACCACAATATCAATACAACCTTCACAAGAAGCTAGGTGAAGAGCGGTTCTCTTATCATAATCTGCAAGATTTGGGGACGGGGCCTTTCTTAATTTCTTCAAGTACACCATTTATATCACCTTTCCCAGAGCAGTATAGAAGCCGGTATGGACCTCCAACACCAATCGTCTTTGACTGCACTCTCTAAAAAAATAATTAAATCCTATGACAAATAATCTGCAGAAGATTAAAAATGCAACATGACAAAAAAAGCAAACCTCAAAACTTGTTTACTACTGACAAAACTGAAAATTCTACCTCTTATAACATGCAACCATTCTAAAATTAAAAAGTCAGCATTTCATCAGGTAGCATTACATGCAAATTGCAGAAGATTGACCATGCAACATGACATTAACAAAGACAACAATTACGTTCACTCCATTCATTCTTAATTAGAAAATATATATTTCTTAAAAATTTGCAAAATCAAAAACTAACAAGGTAAGTTGGTAACACTATTTCATCAAGTGGAATTCCATATGATCTGCAGATAATTTACAATGCACCACGGGCAAGAAAAATAACAATTTGTTCGCTCCATTAATTCACAATAACTAGATAACATGGGAGCTCTTACAACGCGTTTGTCGAAAGCAAGATAAAACTTAAAACTAGGAAGGGATTGGGGGGGGGGCCCAAGAAGCAGCCATATATCCTGACCTTGGAAGACTGCGGCGGAGGGGATAACAGGAGCCCGTAGTCCGACATTTATTCGATGGTAGCGTCCTCGCCGTGCGGCCGGAACAGCCACCAAGAAGAAGAGAAGGATTCTTGGAGGGTGTAACATGTCAAAAAAAATTAAAATAGCAAAGAGGTAAAGAGAGGCAAGAGCCCATATAGACACTTGGAAGCTCAGATGCTCCGCGGGGGTGGAGCGGAGAGACCCAAGCTGCCGAGTGGGGGATGTTGCAGCCTTAGTCGGGGAAGTCGAGGCATGAGAGTCAAACAGCAGCAACCATGGCTAGACAGTTAGAGGCGGGAGTTCATTTGTTACGATATTACTTAAAGATAAATAATATACAAGATAAGATGAAATTATCCTACGTTGTCTGCCTGCTTTCTCCAGACGACCATCATCACTTCACTTTGAACTACTTAATAATTTGATCGATATATTTCTTCTACACAAATAGTTTTTTTTTTTAAAAAAATAAAATAATAATAATAATAATAATAATAATAATAATGTATGAAAGCCAATAATATTCTGATTGTCATAGTAATAATGCCTCTCCACAGAAAGCCAATAAAATGATAAGAGTATGGTCTTGTTCATATTTCTATCCTGAAGGAGTTTGCTAACCCAAAAAAAAATGAGAGATAAAAAGAGGGAAGAGGACTTGAACCTGACTCTCTCATCTCCTCCACAACACTACACATACATGTTGTCCATCTCCATCCCCTTCTTCTCCCCTCCCTCACCCCTCAAGCCCCTCCACTTCCTCCCCCAAAGCTCCCTCCTTTCCACCTCCCCCGCCGGACGCACCACCCTCGCCGCCCGCCGCCTCGCCGCCATCGGCCCCGACGGGAAGTACTACCCCAGCCCCGTCGACGACGAACCCCCGGAGGCCGACGAGGACACCGCCCATGGCGTTTCCAAGTTCCAGCAGATCTACCGCCAAGCCTCCCGCGCCAGAAAGCTCCAAGAGGA
>JAVDBV010071278.1:0-21634 GCA_032619315.1 Piper longum
CAGGGGGGGGGAGGGGGGTCCTCTAATATATATATATATATATATATCTGTGTGTGTGTGTGTGTTGATTTAACACGGTGACCCTTGATTGCACTTTTTGGGGAGACTCTGTCCATCTTACGAATTTTATCAATTTTTATCGAAATTATTTTGGTACATGAAGTGGGTGACATGTCATCCATGTAATAGCATGTTAGGGTTTTGTATATTCATCCATGCATAGCAATTAATATTTTTCATCTTGAGATGCTGAGAGTAGATCTGTATGGGTTGGGTTCTTGTTAGCCAACCTAACAGGGACAAGTGACATTTTGGTTCGGTTCCCGAGCATGAACTGGATTTCGGGTGTTACAATTTACGAGACGAGTTAAGTTGTGTTTTATTGAATCACACTTAACTCGTGTCATTTAGCCAATAGTTTTCGTGATTAATAACCTTTGAGGATGAGATCCCTCGAGTTTGATTTCTAAAATAAGATCCAATACAAATTGCCTTCGGGCCTGTTATATAAATCTCTTCCTAAGCTTATATATAATTTTATCGAATTTTAAGTAAGACGAGAGATGTGGTAAAACCGACTCGCACATACCATAAGTAAGTACACGTGCTAGTCACAGCAAGCTTTGGATTAGTGAGAGGGATGTTCTATTCTCGAAAGAACCCTGACAACTGTGTATAATCATATAAACAGATGGGTCAAGACCTAGTTGGTGTATAGGATTTTGTTGATATGACTTTAGTATGCTATGAAATGATGAGTTGTGTATGTTGTGATGTTTATTTTTATTTATAGATATTATTGTTTTAACAGATTGGCCCCCCTTATTACACTTTTAGAAAAAGTTCTAACTCTTTTATTTTAAAAATTTTATTGATTTTTATCATGATTGGTTTTGAGTGTCATTATTATCATGTCATTCACGTAATATCCTCTTAGGGTTCCTTGCATCACATACATGCATAACGAGATTTATCTTCTATCTTAAGACATCGAAAGTAAATTTATTTGTGTTAAGTTTGGGTCGACTAATTTAATCGCCTGACCTGTAGCATTCCGGTTCACTTCACGAGTGAGCCGGATTTTACATGCTATAATGAGAAAACTTATACCTAATTGGTTCACTCTTATTGGTAGTGGAACTCAACCTTTGCACAATTGTACGTATACGACATAGAGGACAAAGTTTAAGATAGAGTAAATGATCTTAGTCACGAAGAAATGACAAACTTAAATTTTACACCATTGATGGGTAGTTGCAAATACCGGATGAACATAATGTTGTAGTACAATTGCTCAGGATGGCAAGAGACAGCTTACTAGAAAAAGATGTCCAGCCTTGCGGTTGAAGTTATACAATACAATGGAAAAAGATGTAAGACATACAATAGACCGAAGAGCTCAGAAGTAACAGCTTTATTGGTAGACGATTTTGTTGATATTAATTCACAAAGAGATATCACAGTTGAGCATTGAGCAAATGGGCTTGGCAATGCAATACTCACTCATTAGAGAAGACAGGTACAAAACTTAAGAGTAAATTCAGAGAAAAAGAATGCACTGATGAACAAGATGACAACAATAAAGATGATAACCATTCAAATGAAAGCACAACAACTACATGACACAAAATTTATATCAAAGAAGAAAAGGGGCTTTCTTATTTAAAAAACTAACTTAAAAAATAAGACTTACTCAAACCATATATACAAGTCATAGGCCTCCCCAAAATTGACTTGTGACTAACCCAGCATAGCAATGCACAACCTGACTATATTTGCACTTTAGGCATTGAAAACCACTAAAACATTATGAAGGAATGGAATTATTTCTCACTTCTTAAGTGAAAAAACAAGCAGCAGATTAGTCATGGAAGAGTTGAATATTTATCAAGATGAGCAGGATGATGCCATTACATTCTCGGATTAAGTATATATCGATCAAAGTAGGATCTTTGAAGAAATCTGAAGTTCAATTGAGATGAAAAAGGGAAGACTTGATCTTTGTTTATGGCCATAGAGGTATACCGAAAAAATTTATCAGAAAAACCATACTTTTCATGTCCCCAACACTGTTATCTGGAGGAAGCAAAAAAACAAGAAGAAAACATACTTTCCAAACATACATGATTTGATGCGCTATGGGATATTTGACGCCTCCGCTGCTTCATGGTTCTTTCCTACAGACACCACCCTTACAGGATATCTCTCTTCTCGAACGCCCATTAACCTCCCACGCTCGACTTATGTGGATTTTGAAATTAGACAGGTGTTGCCAGCCTATAGATGTATGCATAATTGTGTCCCTAAAAATGATTCATTTCTCCCTCAGGTTATGGCTATTGAATTTACTTTTCCAACAATGAATTAACGAACACCATTCACCTCGCTCCTAGTAGTGAAAAACTGAATTCATGATGTAAAGATCTGCTCTTTTCAAGTGGATAGAAGTCTAAGATGTGCATTCGGTGAATTCTAGCATTTCTTTCTATCATCTGTGTTCTTTCATGTGCTGTTGTTCCAACTGTTTGGCAGCACTGGCAATCTGCTATTTGAAGTTTAATTTCTTCTCATTGGAGAACAAATAAGTGCATTAGAAGCTGAAAAGTAAAACATCATCATACCCAATTCACGCAAGAACATGGACGAATGTACAACCTGCTGATTAATTAAGACCTTTAACTTGAATGGGGAGCCTATTGTCAACAAAAATGACAGGCTAATACTTAACAAGAAAATCATATTAGAAGTTGGGTTGAAAATTGAGAAGAAACCGATCAAGTTGCCATGGGAGGCAGCTTCTGATTAAGCAGGAAAGCTTGGAAAAGGTCGAATGCTCGTCTGGGTTGTAGAAGAGGAACTTCATGGCCAGCTCCTCTGACAGTCACAAATGTTAGGCCTTCATACACCTCTGTCCAACCACCAACCTGATATAACACAAGCAATTCCCATTCTGTTTCAATTACTGTTTACTATAACTAATTTATACAGTTAATATCAACTTTGCATCATCTCTTAGTTTAAGTATATATACACATCATTTTTTTTTAAAAAAAGACAATTCTTCCCACACTCATACAAGTTAATAAGTTAGAAATCCCTAACAAGGCTGCGATTACAAGGCAATTCAGATAAATATAGATTTTGAGTCTTTCGAAAAATGATTAATGGTGTCGCAATGGCATGCAATGGCTATGGGCAATAGCATGCAAGCACTACTAGAAGCTTGACTTATCGGTTTTAAACCTTCATTAAGGTGTCTCCTAGATTACAGGCTCTAAGCATTCCAGGAGGGTATAGAGTAACTAGTTATTTTGCGTATAGGCCATGACCCAATATTTTCCACACTAACAAAATTTATCTAATATGGAAACCAAATGGAAGCAAAATTTAAAGGAAAATATCGAATATCTGTATCTCAAAGTTTTACATCGAATATAACCAAAATTCTAAAATTATTTCACAGATAACCGATATTCATATTTTTTGTTTCAATTCTAGCCATTCAATCTTTAAGTACAAAACTACCCTTAGGCTGTTAGTTCCACCTTGATAAAATAAAGTTACAAATCAGAAATAGGGTGGTGAGCTGACCCAGAAAGATTGGCTTGGCTCCCTCAATAATGGAGCCAACCCGAGCTCCACTAAGCGCCAAAAAACAAAGTTTAAGACCCACAAGCCAAGCTAAGCCTAGGGGCTCTAGCTAACCAGCCAAACTCGACTTCAGCTCGGCTCGAGAGGCAATTTTATATTTTTATTGTTAAAGGGAAGGCTCAAGGTGGCAAATCACTTCATTTAAGTGGCGAGGGAGGCGATCCCACCTTCAGCTCGTTTGTTTGTCATCGAAGCCTATACAAGCCAAGCTTGTTGACACGAATTCGCCACCCGTGAGTCTCAGATTGTGTGTATCTTTTAGTCTCTTGGGAAACCTCCCATAAAATTGGAGTAAAACATAATTCGTTAAGCCCTTTGACCCACATTTCATGTTGTGTGATGGAACCAACCTCGCTACTCTCTAACTCTGGGATTAATTTCAAATTTGGGCATTGGTTAAGAAAAATAAAATTACAAGGATCAAGCAAACGCAAATTTATAGACATGCTCTTCATGCCAAAATTAGAATGTGAAGAAGAAAAGGATAGCAAACCTGGCGAGCGGAGTACCATGGGTACCAAGGCGTCTTCACTCTGAGGGTTAGGGAACTCAGAGAATATCTGGTTGCTGTCACCGGAACAACCGAGTCCGTGTCGCCACTGTGACAACAAGCAGCCATTATCAGAACCACCCATTGAACAGAGACATCAGCCAAAGACCCGTAACTTGTAAAGAAAGGAACTGTTTCTCGATCGCTCTCTATCAAGGAGATAAGACAAGACATGGCGTCTGAAACTTCTAGGACAGGCAACTCTGTAGCTGAGTTGACAATCCCTCGGTCGTTTGACGCTCCTCTACAAAGATCAAATGCTGAAAGAAAAGATGAGTTACCTGAATACCCAGATTCTGAGGCCAGCCGCCATTAGCTTCTTGTAAGTTGGTAGCATCGAGAACTCTGAGTCCATCCAGTTCTTTAGCAGCACATTACTACCAAGTTTCCCCACCACGCACATGATGAAATGGTGAATTCTATATACATCTACAGGCTTGACTGTTCATTTTGCAGTACTATGTATTCATTTTTTTTAAAAAAACACAACTTTAGTTATTAGTTTTGTTTAAACAAAAAGCTTACCAGATTGGTAATGTTGGTAACGATATTAGTTACATTTGAATATAGGGTATTTTTCCTATCTCAATAATAACTACTTCTATTGGTAAGTTTAAAATTTCCATATTTTTTAATGCCAATCAAACGAATTTGCAAGAGTAAAATATCATCTATTTCATTATATTTCTACAGAAGACTCACCTGCAGGCCGTCCATTTATAAGGTATGCCGGTGGTGTTAGCATGCATGGCGATCTGCACATCACGCCGATTATAGTACTTCTCCGCATAGTTTTCGGTGCATGGGTCGTATCCATGCACACGCCTTCGTAGCAAGCTATTCTTGAGCCTCAACGTTCTGCTACTACTACTACTACCGGTTCCATTGGAAGTGTGGGTTGCGGTCAAGCACGTCGGCGAGTAAATGCTGTACTGATCGATGTGGCCTAACTCGTGGTTCATGGCGTAGTTCAGAGCTTTGTCGCAGGACGGGGAGTTGTCGGTGTGGGAGAAATTGCAGTGTTTGAGAATGGATCGGTATGTCTTGTCGGAGATCATGGAATGGCTCCACCAATAGTTCACCGTGCCGAGGTTGTCGTAGAAGTTGTCTGTTACTGCATTGCCCACCTGCCATGGTTCCAATTTCATCATCAATATGTTTGATCTTGATCTATATAGTGTAGAGAGAAAATTTTAGATGAGCTACACAAGAATATGAGGCTACATTTCTATTTTTAATCTCTTTTAGAAAGTCCTACATAATTGGTCTATATATTCCTGACATATAAAGTTCAATAATAAGAGGTTAGATATTTTTTTATCTTTTTTACGCATCAGTATGACCAAATTTAAGATTTTTAGAAATACATTAGTTTAAAAATATTCTAAATTTGATTTTTTTCATGATTACTTAGCATTCGATTGATTTGACAACTTATAAGAATTCTAATTGCTTGTTTTGATATTTTATCTATGTGGATTTTAGGTCGTTAGGCTCGTTAAAAGCACTCTAAATATGGGGTGTAATTCATATAAATTATATGAACATGAACTAGAGTAGATAATTAAACAAATATTTAAATGATATTTATTAAGATTTATGTATTACATTTGTAGGAAAAGGTATTGTGACTAAATTTAGTTTCGTATCAAATAATTAGTAAAAAAACTGTAACTCGGATTAACTATTTTAAAAGAATAACCTATATTTATTAATTTTTACTTAAATTAGGTTGATATAGATGGTATCAAAACTAATCTAAGACTCTATTAAATAGTGAGTTGGGCTGGAGGTGGGCTAAGCTATAATTCTCATAGGCTGAATATAAAAATTCCAAGGAAATAATTTATTAAGGTGGGTAGATTTTGATAACTCTAACTTAATCTCGTATGCACTCACTTTTCATATAAAATTTGGTTAGTTGGTAATGATGTTTTATAATCTTTATTCTAGATTAATTATTTTGAAGAAATTACTTAAACTTATAAATTTATGTTTGAGCCGGGTCATTAAAAATATCTGATATTTGATCATATAAAAATTTATGTGTGATGACGACATTGCGGGAAATTTGGTCAATATCTCATCTTCACAATTTTCACAGTACTTAGAAAACCACTGATCTCCATTTGCATTGCTCGATGATAAAGGAAAGTGGGGGAGAGAAATCTAATTGATGATTTCTTCACGGAATTCAATCCACTTTAACCGTTTTATATCTGTTTTAAGCATCATACTTAAGCTTTTCAACTATAAAACTAGCATTGTCAGTTGTACTATGAAATTGATGATATGAGTATATACGTACAAGAAAGCCTTTGAGGTTGATAATGGGATTGGAAGAAGCATTGTTATAGTCCTGAATTCTCTTGGCAAGCTGGGGAACATAATGCCCTAGAGATTGATGGTGAAATGGAAATCATAAGATCATTATATATCATCCTTATTTCGATAATGCATGACAAAGAAGGAATTTTTACCTGCATAGCTCTCCCCGGTTATGTAAAAATCTCTGTGCTTGTATTGTGGGAATCTTGACATCCATCTCAACAAGAAAATGAGTGCGTCTTGTGCTGCATCAAATATAAAAGTGGAAATGGTTGGCATGCAAAGTAAACATACATGATAGTATTCTAGACAAGAGAAAAGGTAAGTGTATATTGATTAATGGCGATTGCATTAATACCAGTTCGTTTGTCGCCAGAATTCTTGAGGTCAGAGCTTGTGTTTGTGTAGGAGAAGCCAACACCAGCTGGGGACTCAAGGAACAAGATGTTTGCAACTGCAACAATAGTAATTGGAGTTGACAAGAAGTAAAGAATTATGGGTTTCTTATGATCATTGATGTTCTTTCATGCAAGAGAAATAGAATGCAAGATATTAACCTCTATTCCAGGAGTACTTGTTCAAGTAGAGAGATAAACCAGTTCTATTGACTCGAAAGGGACCAATCTCCTCGGATGCACCATATGCAACAGAGGAGCAACCTGGTCCTGCGCCACACGTTGTCAAGTAAAAATACATAAATCTAACTGTGCCATCAAAGTTGACATTTGATATTACATACTCAAGTACTATGAATTATACATATTTTTCCCAGCATTCTTAGTCCAAATGGAACTAATAATCAAGAAGAGAAAAAAGGGTATAATACATATGATCCCAATGCACTAAACTAATCAACAGAATCAGAAATCAGAACTAAAGACGCGCATTGAACAAGAGGGCAAGAAAAACAGAAGCTAAAGCCATTGCAGACTATGGATCGAGTATGGACCACTGTAAGTGCTGCAGAGCAGCCATCTCATCCATAGTGGAAAGTAGTGAACCAAACTTGAATGGAAAGGTGTGTGTGCTTTGTAGGCCATGTTTTGATCTGGGTTGATGCGTTCCACCCTTACAAAAGGAAGAAGGTTGGTTCTCGCCATTTTCCAAAACAAACACATGCAATCATGGCTGTTAACTACTATTCATAGGTCCTTCCACCATTGATGTGCAGCTTTCAGCACTTGTGGCCTCGGCTTAACTTGGGCCCGTCGGATGCTGGAAGGGAACAAACTCATCGCTTTCCCAAGGAAGCAATGCGATGATCACCAAGCAGTCTTCCGAAGAAAGACGAGAAGCTTTCTAGCTTTCTAGGCCAGGACAGGACCTTCCCCACCCGTTGGTGTGCCAAATTGTCGATCACAATTTGCAGTTTTTGGGTTTGTTTGGAATTTGGATTGTAAGAAAACCAAAGAAAGTTTGAATTATTTGTTTGGTTTTAAAAAAATGTGAGGTAAGGTAATTTGTTTGTATCATACCGAAAAACCACTAAACAATTATTTTTCTAAAAAAATGAATTAAAAGAGAGAATGTGAAAATGATGTTATTTAATTTTTTTCTAGCCAAACACATAAGAAAAAATGATAAAAAAATAGGGAAAATATCATATGACCGAGTTTTAATATTTTTTATTATAAATAACCAAAATTTTAAATTTATATCATATATATTAAAATCTCAAATTTTTATTTCACATATAATTAATTTATATATTTTAAGAATATTTTATTCATAATATTTATTTTATTGACATAAATACATATAATCTAACTTTAAATTTTCTCAAATATATTTTTTATGTATTATATAATGAATGATATTCTATATTTTTAAAAAAGAATATTCTAAATGAAAATATATTTTGTAAAATAAACGTTTTATTTTTAAATAAAATATGACAATTTTAAATTAAAATTTTGAACGTCTAAAATTTTTTATTTTGCTGGCCTACAAATTTATTTTTTTTTAATTGTCCAAAATTCAATAAAAAATATTTTTTGTTTTTTATCTCATCAATAATATAGTTTTATATTTTATGTAATATTTGTCAGTTAGTTTTTATTTTTATATATAAAGTTAATAAAAAATTTAAGTTTTATCTATTATATATTTTAATATTAGTTAAATTAAATCTTATGGGTATTTTTATCTTTATTTAAATAATGATAAAATTTGGCTATAATTGATATAAAAAATTTTAAAATAGTTATTTCGGTTTAAATTTGTAAACGTAACTATGTTTAAAAGAAAACTTTGAAACGCATATTTTCTTAAAAAATTATTATTTTTCTATTTTTTTTAACGTCTTCTCACTGTCCAAACTTATCTAATATTTACTACAAGTCGGAAATAGAAACGTCCCCTATAAGATACAAACGATATGTTTTAGAATTTGAGGGCATTATAGCATGCCTTCTTTTAGATAATTGTTGCACTTGTATAGAGGAAACGGACCCAAATATAACTGCTTTATTCATTTTCTTGCCACTTTTAATATTATTGTCTATTTTAAATTTAATAAATCATACAACATTGTACATTTATATATGTTTCACTTTATTTATTTTTCATCTTTAATTTTTTTCCCAGTTGATACCAAAGGACAGGAGACAGTGATTATAAAATAGGATCAATGTGATTAAAAATAACAAAATTGTAAAAGTTCAGATGACTTTTTTAATGCCAACCCTGTCTTCTAACCAATTTTAGAACCGATAATGTACAAGTATTAACAAAGCTATAGTTTCACTTTATTTTTTGTTTTCTCTTGCATTGTTTACTTTAAAAAAAAAAATTGTCATAATTTGTACATTGGGGAGTTTTTAATGCCATATATACTGTACCCGATACAGCTCGGTGGAGCCATGGCCCTTCATAGTATGCTCTGCAACACAAAGTTGGAAGGTCTTTTCTGTTGTGCTTGTGGCTTTGTATCACAGGCTTTTACAATAAAGAGGGTGTGCAAAGGGGTGGGCCTAACCCACTCAACCTTCAACAAGCGCATGCTCCAAACAGGTCAAAAGGAGTGATGGCGGTAGAAGCCAATGGGCACGTCAGAAGGCTCAGCGCCTTTTGCACCAGACAAACCGTGAACTTCGGAAATTTCTGATCAAGTCTCTTGTCATGGCCAAGCTAGCCATTCCAAGAAGCTACTTGGCCCAAAGGAGAATTAACCATGGCCTCATATAAAGACACCTCCTTCGAATACGATATAGTTTAGATATTCATTTTTTTTTATTGGCACTCGGGTTTTTTAGTTCGGTATTTTTACAAGCCAAGTTTTTTTTTAAAATATCACGGTATTTCAATGTACATTTAATAAATATTGATCATAAAAAAAATTATGTAAAATATTTTATTTATAATTTATAGTCCGGTTATATTCGATTCGACGCTATTCAACCAAATATATTTAATACCCGCTATAAATCAACCGGTTTGGTATTTAAAATTATGTGACAGACACAACCTTTCAATAAAGGCGGTGAATGTTAATTAGGACATATACCATGCAGATTAACTTAATCAAAAGTTTCAAAACCTAGTGTAACCAAACATTGCCTCCTAATGCCTCTCCTCTCTTATGGTTCTCAAAGAAATTGGGAGCAAAGAGTTAAATGATCATTTAATATCACCACCTAAATGAAGGCTCAAGAGTGGGAGTCTATGGAGAAGATATTTATTATGTGATCCAAAAACTTATTTAATATAGTTGTTTGCAATGGCAGCAAATATGCGATAACGGGATTAGACTACGTTCTCATCATCTTCTCTACATGCCATAATGATGTGCGTTAATCTAATGACAAATCTTTCACAAAGTACAAGTAGAAAAAGAAAGCTATGAAAGCTTATATCACTTCAAAGTTGACGACAGAGATCAACATTTCAAAAAGAAAAGACTACCCACCAAACCACGGCTGACAGATATTATGAATCAAGTGTAAAAAGAGTAACTAATTTGCATACCTCCGTTGAGCCAAAGGACTAGCGGCTTTGTATCAGAATGCGTCGGAGACTCCGTTAACCAGTAGAAGAGAGCTCGACCGTGTGGCTCGTTCACCGTAACATAGCCGGAAAACTGGTTGAAAGTCACAGGAGGTTGCCCGGGTAGCTCTGTGATCTTATCCAGAACTTGTTGATTTACTGTGGCCTTCGCGTAACCAGGTGGAGTAGAGAGGATGATGTAGAAGAAGAAGAAGATGGACATCATACTTGGCATGAAAAATGCACTCACATTCCTCTCCTTCACCATTGCCTTCTACTTTAACACCCTCAAAGACCCATAAGCATTGGTGAGTACTGTTCCTTTCTATATATCACAGAGTTTCTTGTACCCAAGATGGGCAAGCAGGCTTCTACACAATATTGGAGATTTGCTGGTGTGGGATTATTAGGAGTCAAACAAAAGAAGGCTCATGAATGCTTTGGAAAAGTCTCTTTCCCCCTTATAGTTCCTTGTGGTCCTCTCTTGCAGCAGGCCATGGTGTAAGAACCAATGACCAAAGGGTGGGTT
Source organism: Piper longum (assembly GCA_032619315.1). NCBI lineage: Eukaryota > Viridiplantae > Streptophyta > Magnoliopsida > Piperales > Piperaceae > Piper > Piper longum. The sequence goes on from JAVDBV010071278.1 coordinate 11,043, forward strand.
CAGTATTCAGTAGATCAAAGTTCAAAAACCCAAAAAAGTTGCAGTTGGATTATCTAACAAGTAGAGCCACGTGAGAGTGCTTGATCACTTATAGAACTATTTAACACCGGATTTGACCAGCCATCGACATAAGCTTTTGGCCAACTTTTTGGATCATGTCAGGGAAAGTCCTGCACAAGTTGCACTTTGTGTGCATGTAAATTATCTCTCAATCGGTTCACAGAGTTTCAGAAGGAGATGAGGAAGTTAAACAAGGGGTTTTGATTGATTGGAGAATCAGATCTTGCATGATTTTCGTTACATTGCTTCCATCCCAAGACGATTGGAGGGAAGAATTCAAAGACGAATCATTAAATGTAACAGCTCGTTCTGGACTGTACAAGTGTGGCGTGAGAAGCCACCTTTCATGAAACAAGACACCTGCTATTTAGACTTTTGGGTCTTCCATTCCGGAGCCAACGTCAATGACCTCCATCCATGTTTTAATGGCCTTTATTATGAGGGAGAGAAGGAAAGTGCATTCGAGAAGCCAATTTTACCTTAGGTAAAAGGTATATTTGGGTAATCTGATCGAATCGATCCATTTGGTTTACTACAAACTGATCAACCACATTAATGGGTAACTCTAATTATTAAATTATATTCTAATATTGGATTAAAATTTAGTCTTACATCTTGTCATTCTCTGTTCTCAACATCTCTAAAACCTCACTTTTTGAGTTTAGTGTTTCACATTAAAAATATTTTTTTTGGTGTTGGGTCAACAACTGATTTGGTTTTCCTCTTGAAAAACAGGTAGCAGTTGAGGATAAGATGTGACGTTTGATTAGATTTTGTTGGGCATGTTTGAATAGAATAAACAATGTTTGTTTGTTCGAAGAAAGAGGGTAAAATTCTCAAGATTATTAATGGATTAGCTCCCGATTCTCTTTGTTGAAAAATTTAATTTTTACCATTAAAAGATTTTTCATTATTCTCGATGTAAGGGTAATTTCTTAAAATAGTTAAAAGTATTGCCTAAGTCTTTTACAACCTTCTTTAATTTTTATTGGTGGTAAAAAAATAATCCAAAAGCGATAAGATCAGGTCATTTGTGACACTTAAACATGGTCGTCAAAGTTGGGGCTTCTTGGCAATTAAATTCGTAATTAGGGTTATGTATAATTTATTTGTAGTTTGATCAATAATATTTACTATAATTACTTTAAAAAATTTTATCATAATCAAACTATTAACTAAGTCCATAATATTCTATCATGACTAAACTTTTGTCATTTTGACCTCGGTTAACCGATTAATATATGATTCATTTTCACCAAGTACATGTCATAAGCCCAATAATATAAATTGGTTAAAATGATAGTTATCTAAAATATTTTCTTACGCACAAAATATAAAATTATCCAAATGGGGTAATCTAAAATTTTAAACTGGAAAATAAGTAAATGAATTATATAAATTAAGTAATTTTTTGTCAAAGTGATACTTTGAAAATTAAAAATTTAATGATTGATATCGAGGTAGAAATGAGTTTTATAATTAGTAAATCAGTTACAATAGAACTTTGTACCACTACCATTTACATTTAAAGTTGGTTTGGTAAATTATCTTAGTTTTTTTTTATAATTTTTTTATATAGTATGTAAAATTTTCACCATTTTTATTCCATTTGATTCAAAATGTTTGGTAAATAAGTAAATTAGATAATTTATAACCCTATTAAATGGTGATAACAATATATTGATTTTTAAGTACTTGATTGACATGCATGTGAAGTAAATAATACTTATGTGATATTTAAAATAATAATTGTTTTATATGTAACTTAATTTGATTTTAAATAAATTAAGTGATCGAGTAAACACTCTCCCAACCAAATTTGCCTGGCCTGCCTTTGGGAATCAAAATGAGGAGAAAGAGTTGGAGTAATAGAAAGGGAGAGATAAGTTTATTTCTAGGCATTTGGAAAACTAAATTCACCCAAGTTGGGAAATATACACTTGTCAGTGTTGGATCATAGACATTATAATATGTTTTTTTTTTCATATTCCATATATTAGTTTTTTTTTGGTTGAAATTGATTCCTGTATTTGTAATGTCCTTTTCAAAGTACTGTTGTTAACAGTATCGATTACTATTTGAATCGAAAATGAAATAATGGTAAGAAAAGAAATGCATAAATAGTTATTTTCTTGTAGAGAATAAAAATTTTCACTTGCCGACTTGTAAATTCAACCAACGCATTTCTAAATTTAGAAACGTATTCGGCCTTAATGTAACACAGTTGAAAAATCTCTATGAATAGGTAGGTCGTTTATGTTCATTGCAACGAATGAAACAACCACGTAAAAATACTTTCATGAGAGGTTAGTTGTACATAAAAATGTGATTAAAATATATCGTATAAATACCCTTTTAATTTATAATCTGTCATTATAGGAAATTTATTTTAAAATTATCACCCGTGATTTCCACGTAAAATTCTTATAATCTGTCATTATTGGAAATTTATTTTAAAATTATCACCCGTGATTTCCACGTAAAATTCTTAGTGTCATCTTTCTTTTATTTTCTCAATATATTCTGTAATACCTTTATTATATTTCTATCTCTATAAATTTCCGCTAACATTATTCAAAAATGCGTCTTTTTGCAATGACAACCCAAAATTACGTACGAAAGCCCATTACTCAAAATAGCATATGCTCCAATGAAACCCTATACATGCATATTCCATTTTTTTTACCACCACTGGTTCAGATCTCACAAACCCATATCTATCTTTGATAAATCAGCTCCACCGGATCACGCGACAAATAAAATAAAATAAAAAATAAAAATAAACTAATGGGTCTGGGAGTTTACCATGGCCAACCCCATAAATTGCAAAGTTTCATGAAGTTACAGATGATTGACATTAGAACAGAATAGCATCATCCTGCACAACACGGTCCTGTGGATATAGGCAAGCTTGGTGATCAACACAAAGATAATGATTTAATGACATTTGATATTCGCACACAACAATGAATCTTCAAAACAATCACCGACGACCATAAGAAATTTCTCGTTTGATAGAAACAGGAGGAAATAAAACCTCACAAGCCTAAGATTAACTCATATCATCAGTAACACACAACTCGAGCATACAAAAATTTAATTGCTAGGGGCTGCAATAAGCAGCATTTAAACAGAATAAACTTTGTAATTCCAGCGACAAAGTTGGCAACAATAACCAGAGAAACACATCCATAAAAAAAATTCAATTTCCCACCGAAAATGATAAATATTAAGGACCTGCTTCAATTTTCAGAATGATGGCTGGAACAAAATCAACCACGACTAGCCTTTTGCACAACCCACCACACATTTCGCTAATTTGAAAACTCATAAAGTCATTATTTGACAGATGCTGAACCAGATGATAACCTCTGACTTCTAGCTTTATCAGCTTTTTCCATGTAATCCTGATGAGACTGATGCTTTGTTCCTGCAAAAGAATTGCTGAAAGGTATTATTAACCAGCAAAAACAAAAAAAATTCACAACATTTCCCGTTCGATGAACATTAAACCATTAATAAGTGGATCAATTACAGGTGAAAAGATGAAGTGGAAGCTGCTTCATCAGTGCATCCCAAAATAAAATAGCACGTAAGTGATGAACAGGACTTATAATGTTAAAAAAGAATGAGAATGAAGACCAGAAAGCAGATGATCCAAATGAATGACCACAATGACGAACATAAAGAAAAGCACTATAGGTTGAAGATTAGCAACAAATGCAGTATCACCATCTTCAAGAATGATTAATGACGCTAACAGTTGAACAAAATAAAAACTTCATCCATGCTAATATTTAAAAATATGGCAATAAAAAAAGATAAAAGCAATGAAGAATATAATAAAAAGCGAAAGTAGCCAACCTCTGCTCATAAAGTACCAGGGAACACCAAAGAGGACACTGATGATCGCAATGCCGGCAAAGACGTGTTTTTTATCACCACTGTACAGGTAGTAGTCCATTCTGGATCGGAATCCACCATTAACACCTTTATCCCCCATCGTTTGATCTTCACAGCGTTCCTTGTTATATGAAATTTTCAGTCAATACCTGTATACTAGGATTCATTAATATCGTAAAATGCCAAGACTAGAATGGATATGTGATGAATGCAGCCACATATGCCAGTGACTGCTTCCATGTGTCTGATCCCCAACCATGATCACCAAAAGTGAAGACATTGGCTACATCCCTTTAATCATTTGAATTCATTTTAACAAGCCAGAAGGCCCGAAACATCTCACAAATTACAATAAAATAAATACTCGTAAGCTTAGGTTCATGAGATTTACTGCAAGGATTCTGATGGCTTTCCTAGGTTTAACAAAATGGGACACCTCCAAACGGATAAAATGTAACTAGATTTGCTTTTTAAGCTTCTAAATGGCTTTGTCAGGTTATAGCTAATGCCTTTGTCAGGTTTTGATTGGGTAGTTTACTTTTATACACCACAACATAAAAAAAAATTAACCCAACTACCATCAAACTTTAATTGTTTTCTCTTCATTTATTTAAAATTAGCCAAGTCAATGGGTAAATAGTTTCCGCTTATCCTATTAAAGTTGGAATTAGGAACTTTCTAAATCGGCAATTTTGATGTATGTTTTGTGGTTATGTGACAAATGTCCTACCTAATTAAATTTTAAATAAGCAATAGATCACAATCACAACATTAGACTCTAAAAATATCACCACATACTTAAAAAAATCAAGTTATGCTATAACAGTGCAACCAAGTTAAACATGCATGTCCTAATTAATATGCCATTCATCATACAAAAAAGGGCCCAATCAGGATCCTTACATAATATCACATTCATAAAAATAGAAAGAACAGGAATAAAAGCTGATTAATTAAATGAGTAAACAGACGAAGTATGAAAAAAATATCAACTTTCAGCACCATTTAACAAGTATGCTCCACATAAATACTCTTTCATCATAAAATAAAACAGGGAAAATCGACCTGAGCTATGGGAAAAATGAAACCAATTTCGGTCATTTTTTTGTGCCTTCATAACTAACCATTCAAATCTTATAAAAAGATATTACATTCCACCAAAACATGCACTTAGCCAAAATATGGTAAATGATGTAAAACTCACAATTAGCAAGGACCAGTATATCAACCCAGTGCCTCTCTAAGATGAAGAAGTCATAATTTCAATTATAATTCAAATTCATCAAAAGCCTAAATTATGTAAAGGACGCTCAATAATAAATACCGCCACTACTCATAGACAAACGACCATGAATGGAAGTGAAACCAACATTGCCATTGCCAGAGGAGGAGAATAGAGAAATTTTCAGACCCTTCTTAGCAGTCCCTTTTACAGACAAGAGGATGAAGCACTAATATCCTCCATCTCATCCAGTGAAACTTACCCATGCGACTATACAGCATCAATAAAAGTCACTGAAAACCACTCATCAAGAGAAAATCATAACTCGCAAATTTGTAATTGGTTTGACCTGAAAATTAGGCAATACAAAAATAGACAGCGAAAAAGCATAATTTATTAACCATACCTCTAAAAATAAATCAACAATTATTGACAAAAAGGGCAGTCAACCAATTCACACGAAAAAATTAACAACAATTTTGAAAATAGGTCACCGGAGATGGACTCGAGAAACATCATTAAATCATAAGATTGCAAAGGGACCTGCATCCAGACTGATAGAAGTAGCTGATTTGGAAGTCTGCAAAAAGACTCAAAAAAGTGGTCATACATAACATGGGCCTAAGGTACAGTGAAGACGAGAAGGTGTTCACTGTGACACACACACACTTGGCAAGAAAGCATTGATGTAGGGAACATAAAAAGTCCTGAAAGTCAGTTCTACAACATATAACTGTCACAGTTTGGCTGTGACTCCCATTAATTTGAAGAACAGAGGACAAAGGAGATGAGGAAGCGAATCAATGAAGGGACTCCAAAGACAAAATCGTTAAAAGGAGATGGATTGGGAGAGTGAGAAGATCCAAGAACTAGGGTCAGAACAAGGAGTGAAAAGGAGACATTCCAGAGCTACTTAGAACAAGGAGGAAAAAGGAGATAAACCAGAGCTGCCTTAGACAAGAAGAGTATTCATGTATTTCATCCATGACCTCTCAATTACATCTTCACCCTTCTTTATATATTTTACATTTCATCCATTTCTAGCGAATCACAATTCTTCATCACCATCAAAAATAATAAAATTCTAATAAATCCAATTTCCAACATGCAAAAATAACACTCCGTGTGGAAACATAACAACTTCCACAACAAGGTAGGCCTAAACTAGCAAATTCCACCTCAAATCCCAAAGATATTTTGTGCTGCATTCTCTAATTATTTATTTTCATTCAAAATCCATTCTTCTCCCCAGTATCCAAAAGTGCCTTAGACTTGTATTTGAAACTATGGCATTCTAAACAAGGATCCATGTGATTACAAATGACAAAATTTGATGGTTGGATGCATTTCCCGATGACAACCCTCCTTTGCTTAGCACCAGCAACGCATGCGCATTGGCGGAGTTATTTTCATTCAAAAACCAATTAGATTTTTGGCCCCCTTCAGAATACCCTAATTTCAAGTACCACTTATGCGCATTTCTCTAATTTCTAACTTCTCTCCAACTCTAAGAAAATTGCCCAATATAACTAGAGTTTATATCTATAAAATTTAACTAATCTATCTAACACTAATCACAATATTAGTGGCAAAAAAGCACCTGATTGGCAAACACAATTGCACATTTCAAAAACTTAAGAGAAAATTTGATATGATCAAGTGCCTATCATAGTTACATAAATCGGAATTGGCCTGAGGAAAAATAAAGAGAATCAGACCGATTCAACAAAAATGGGCCAAGAATTGGTCTATTCTGAATCAGTTGGAATCAGATCTAGTTATGTATACTCAACACTTACAAGATAAATATTTATTTACCTTCATACATAACCAATATAGAATAATTCTTCTACATTTAATAAGATACCATAAAATAATGCAACAACAAAACTAAAGCTTAACACAACTCACATAAAAAGTTCATCTATATATATGTTCAATACAACAGATGAAAGTCAAAACAAAACATCTAAGACATACAAAAGATTCATACATGTCCAAATGTTCAACAACACATACCCACATAAAAACGTTCGTCCCCTTCTTCCCCTCCCCTATCATACACAACATTAGAGACGCTTTCAGACAAATCCATACCATCCAACAATCTAACAAATGAATACAAGAAATAAAATGAGGTTGTGCTTAATTTCACTACAAAAATCACTAAAAAAACATGAAATTGAGTACAGAACTTATGAAATCCAAATAAATATGGAATGAGTAGATACATGATAAGGACTCATTGTGCTCAGAAAGCCATCAAATCCAATAGTCTAACAAATAGACACCGAAATGATAAGAAAAGCTGATTGTACCCCGAATTGACAACAAAATACAATTCAAATGCAGCAAATTCAGAACAAAAATAATAAGGTCAAAACTAAAAAGGACCAATTGTGCTCAATTTGTTCCTACACAAGTTATCAGGAAAATTATCACTTTCCGGAAAAATAACATAAATTTGTAAAATCTGGCAATAACTAAGCAGGAAATATCAACTCGAACTCACAAGTACCCTGAGGACAAAATCCCCAGCCCCTGACATGAAAGAAAAAAAAAACAAAAACTAACCTTAGAGTTCGAGTGAACAGAAGTGAAGAGATGGAGTGCCGGAGAGGCGAGACGCCGGCGGCAAGTAGGAGGAGGCGCCGGCGGTAAGGAAGGGTGAAGCCGGAAGGCTTGTCGTCGAAGGGCTTTAGATTTTGGGCTAAATTTTTAAATACCAGTTATACCCTTCCCATGTTAATTTAGGAATATTTTTTTAAGATAGCCGCCCATGTACAAGCCTCTCCTGATAACCCCAGCTAAAAATTCGCAACGTGACGCAGTAGTTTTAGAACGTCCGTCGTAAAAAGGAAAATTCTCACCGGTATTTAAACGGCTTTACGCGAAAAAATAAGAAAAGGGCAAGGGTGAAGTTTTCTTGTGCCCGAGATTATATAGGCGGTTAATTGTCTTAAAAGTAAGGGTGTAAATGAATGCGTGAGTTTTTTATATTCGGCTTGATTTGGCTTGACTCATATTAGTTAATTTTGTGCTTAAAAAAATATTCGGTTCGAAATGAATAAATTTGTTGAACAACGAATAGAGTTTTCGATTCAGCTCGGCTTGAAACTTAAACTCGATATATTCAAACTCAAAAAAATGTTCGGCTCGTAAATACTGGTTACATTAAACTTATATAGTGTTAAAAAAATTTAATCTTATATAAATCGAGCACATAAACATTCGGTAGGTTCGAACTTAGTTAAAGCTCGACTCGAACCAAGCCTAAACACTAAACAAGACTGGCTCGACTCATTTATATTAAAGTTTGACTCGTTTACATTAAAGTTCAGCTTGACTCGTTTTATATCAAGCCAAACTCAAGCACACCCCTACTCGGCTTAATTCGGCTAATTTACACCCTATTTAAAATCATCTATTCTCCCCATCTTCACCTTTTACCATCCAATTTTTTTCCTACGCACACGTGTTAATTAGAAAAATTTTTTTATTTTGATTTATATTTGCCATCTCCTAACATTCCCCGTTTACTTAATATAGGCTCTCTCCAACCCCTTCGTACATCTCCCAACCCCCAATCTCAATCGACCCCTCGCCTTCGCCTTTGCCTCTCTTCGCAGTTCCTCAACAACTCTCATCTCAACGGTTCCTTTTTCCCACTCCTTTGACCTTCAAGTACCCCATCTCCATCCAACCGTGCATGTGTCAACCCCTCTTCCCCTTCCCTAACACTAGCTCCCCGATTCCAGCAAGTGGATCAATTTCTAAACTGTTGCCATTGACGGACGTCGAACCGTGATTATCAAAACACAAATCTGGGTCAGAGTGTGGGAAGTCATGGAGAGTATGGGGGTTGGGGAAACCGTGAATCTAATTTACATGATCAAAGTGTACTTGGCAATATGAATAGTATCTCATTTTAAATGAGATTACATTTGTTATTGAGTTTAAGTTGTAAATTTAATATGAATATCTTCTATCCATCACTTTTTAATCCTATAAATCAGATTTACATCGGTGGAAAATATGTAATCTTATTTACGGGGGCTTATAGTATTTTTAGGTTAAATTGTAAATATATAAAAATTATGTGAAGCTCATCTCACAAGGCTGTTAATATAGATTTATAGCCCAGATTCGCATGTACAATTAAGTTACTAATTTTACTAACCTCCAGAGTTTGGGCTTGGTTGTGAGAAAGTGAATGCTTGAGAGAGGGAGTGGATCTATGGAATTGTTTTTTGAATACTACCGATGTAAACCCACAAGTAGATAGCTTTCCACAATGGTTAAAAACTTATACCTATTTTGTCATTTTTTTACAAGTTTTTCTTGTATACGTGGGGTTAGATTATTAAGTTATTTTTGTTGATGAAACAAGCATTTTCGTGTGTGCAAGAAGCCTACCTTGCAATCTACTTCCATTTGCAGATATAAAATAAATAGAATGCTTGGCCAAAGTACATTTTTTGAATTTCGTGTGTTCATGGAAATATTATATTTATTTATTTAAATATTTTTTAAGAAACACAATTTTAGTTTTTATGCTAATTGATCTAAGAGAAACTAAGAAAATGAAAAAAAGTAATTTTATAAATAGCGTATTAGTCTTTTGTAAGAAAAATTAGTCTTTATAGTTGGAGAAATGATTAGATAATACAATAAACATGAGATCAAAATAAAATTTTCTGTTAACTAAACTTTGACTGTGTTTGACAGTGATCGACTAACTGAAAGAATTTTGATTGTGGTGACCATATTTTATCAAAGGTTAATTGGATAGATATGGATAATACCTTGTCTGATGTCCCAATGACTGATCGATGCTCACCCTTAGCAGGGTTTTGGCGAGTTCCATCTTTTCTGAGTTATTTGAGATTGTAACGACTCGTTATTTTTCACAATAGTGTTGGCCTAGCTGGTCGGGTGTTATTTCAAAAATCAAACCACAAGTATGACTCATTCAAAGTAAACTACGTTTTAAACAAGACATAATAATAATTGTCCCACAGTTTTAGACCGTTTCCCATAGCCACATTTATAACTCAAATAAATAAAAATGAAGTCCAATGCATTATCATTTTCTCCAAAACTTGGTTGGTAAAAGATCCACCAACCCCGCTCTCAATCTATGCCAGTACCTACACACCTGCGGAGGCAATTTCGCGTTAGTGATTAAAACACTAAGCCGTATAATTAAATAAAACAAGTCAATAAAGTCCCTCTCCTATTCCAAAGACTTTATTATGCGGGGAGGCATTCCTCTACACTCCATTTATTATTATGCGGGGAGGCATTCTGCTACACTCCATTTATAATTATGCGGGGAGGCATTCCGGTACACTCCATTTATTATCATGGAGGGAGCCATTCCGCTACATTCCATTTATTATTATGC
>JAVDBV010071283.1:0-10204 GCA_032619315.1 Piper longum
TTATGATCTTGTATATAACTTTTATATATATATATATATATATATAAAAGTTATATACAAGATCATAACGTGAACTTGGAAAAGATAAGTTAATATATCGATTAATGGGTCATCAATATCATTGGCATGCCTATGTGCACAACCATCTAGATATTCATCAATGAATGAAAGAAAATTGGATGCATGCATCTCTATAGTATTCCAATTGGAAGAAATTAGCTAAGAGGAGAAAAAGAATGTGAGCTATACATAAAACCATGTCAACAAAAGGGGCTCAAGCTAATCTAGTTGAAGTGCTCGTGCATAGATTTTGTGATGTAACAGTTTATACATATACATGTGATTTGGCGCAAAGTAAGATTCTGAAGAATTGATCTCTAGCTAGAAGCTCTATTCATTGGCTTCTCTTAATTATGTGTATGTGTATGCATACATGAGTTGCTGTTATAGCTATATCACGAGTTCATATATAGTTTTTTATAAAGCATGCAATTGAAAAATTACTAGTCCTGATGTATAAGATCTGTTCCTGATCATGGTTTTGGTTACAAGGTACATAAATTTGCTACTAAAAAGCAATGATGTTTAGCCATCTTTTGGCTTTCTTTTTCCCATTGATGGTTGAGATAGCTACAAAGTCATCACTGGGCAAAAGCAGTTTCCTAAAGTTCATCACAAGCTTAAACTGAGATGAATTGATCTTGTGATCTTTCATAACTCTGCAGCTTTAGATGTGTACTTGCTCATATGGAGCCTGGAGAATGTAGGGTTTTGTGATCATGGCAATATTGTGGACTTCTTTAATTCCATGCCAGTGGTACTAGATGGTTTGTGAAGTAATTTGCAACTTTACTCTCACAAAGTACTCTGAAATAACCAGATCATGCTCAGGGAAAGAATAGATGCTGCCATGACTCTTCATTGACTTTTAATGCAAGAACTGCACAACTGCACACGTACATGTTTCAGAAGCTTAAGCCCATATCTTTCTTATCATGATAATTCAAAGAATGTACACATGGTACCTCATATTAGATTAGCACTCATGTTTTATTCACATGATGAGAATTTCAATTAAACTTGCTCACATATAAGTTTGAAATTATTTTTGTATATACTAATCAAGCTAGATAAGTAGATACAAAATCAACATGACAATTAATATGAAAAATTAATATTGAGCAAATCCTAGCTACTTATACAGAATGACAGAAATTTCTCTTCTTCCAATTTGCAAATTAATTCTAAATAACGACATTAGAAGGCAATATGAGGATGTGCAGTTGGAGTGCTTGTACAACTACTGGGATATAGAAGTAAAGAACTGGGTGGAGGGGAGCTTCTTGCAGGCAGTAGTTGCATACAGAAGAACAGCTGGAGGTTATCTACTGTGATAGTGAGATGTATCTAAGGCTCCAACTTGTTCCATGAAAACCTCTCCTACACAATTTGGCAAAGCAAAGCTGTGTGGTCCTAACCCTAGCTACTGGTTAGATATTTAAAGAAGCCAGTGTTTGGTCCCTCATCTGCATGCCTTTGGACCTCACCATCTACATGAAAAAGCTCTTTTCTCTTCATCTGCCTTCCATATATATAACCACATGTTTAACTACCTAAATCCGACATTGGAAACTGCTGTGTTCATATGATCTTCAATGAATTTTGTGTTCCTTACGACACCCATCAGTAATTAATTCGAAGAGTTGTTGATGGAGAGTCAAGATCCATATCTCTCATAAAACAGACTTTTTCCAACTTTCTATTTCTACTACTTTTCTTCCATATAAAAGTGTCGGTGAAAATCAATAACACTAATCTGACATTATATATTGGAAGTGATGAAAGCGAGCTTAAACCAACAAAAAATATCCACATTCCAACACAAAATTTTTTCATTATACTTGTCAGCATCTAAATTCCAAAAAAATGAATAAAATTTCATCTAAAAACCTTTTCGGTTGAAAATTTACAGAGAATTACCTGCCCAAGCATTCACTTGCATGAGGTGGGTAGATAGGTAGAAACCCAGAAAAAAACAAAGGTTGGAGCTAGCTTACAGCAGGTGCAGTGCGCAGTTAAAATTAGATCAAATCTGGTCCGTGAAGATGGTGATATCGAAGAAACAAACTTAGATGAAGGCGACAGTGCTAAGACCAAATCTAATATCTTCAATGGCGTAATGGTTTTCGCATCTATTTGCTTCAAATGATGTGATATGAGATGACCGGACTTTGCAATTATTTGATAGGCGTGAATCTGCACCAGTTGTTTTGCATCATCCCTATAGCTTTTGCCTCCTTTTCTTGGTTTCCCTCTGGGGTCTTGCTCGTGGAATCCCGGCATCTCTCCTCTTTCCCAAATCCAACATAGAGTTTTCTTCCCCTGTAGCTTCTCTCCTTCCTTCCTTCTTCCTTCTCCCAGGTTTTTTTGATGGCTTTTTCTCAGTGTACGGCCCTGTTGGGTATGCATATATAGATATTTCCTGGGGATTCGGCAGATGAATCCAAGGATTTTCTTTTCATGCTCTAATTGCATCAGCGGTATCACTGGATCTGAGATGTGTGAATTGAATTTTTCCTTCACATGTAAGTTGATCTACTAATTCTGAATCTGTGTCTACTGGCGAGAAATCTGTTTAGATCAGCCATGTTCAGATAAATAACAAAATCGTCAACTTTTTTATAACACACATTCGTGCTTTTGTACATAGCTATGCTTTTTAGGAGGAGCTAGATATGTTACAAATATTCTAATACTGTACATGTATACATACAGTAAACAACTTCTCCATACCTTTCAATTTTTTCAATGTAAAGTTTATTGAAGGGCTGAGGTTACACCTTGATTTATAAAGTTCACGGAACTGCTGAACTGATCAGAGGTGATTTGATGCCATCATATGAATTTTGTTGGCAATGAAAAATTCTGATGTTATTTTTTTTTCATTTATACTATGCTTTCTTTTTTCATGCTTTTGGAATTTGTTTGATCTGTTAAAGCAATTCTTCCACTATCTTTTTAGTTAGTCAGTACACACGGACAACTCTTGTAGTACTATACTACCATATGGTGCTAATGAACTTAGAAAAACTGCATTATTGTAACGGGAAACACTTACAAGTCTGAAAACCTTGAACATAATCAGGACTTCAAGAGACCAGAAGGGATCTTCAACCAGGCGAGATCAATGTATCGTTAATGGCGGGAAGGCACCCAAAGCATCATCATCAAGCTCCAGGCCATGGCAGCTTACAAAGGATCCCCGGATAGTACGAGTAGCTCGCTCATTTGGAGGTAAGGATAGGCACAGCAAGGTCTGCACCGTGAGAGGGTTGAGAGATAGAAGAGTAAGGCTTTCAGTTCAAACAGCAATCCAATTGTATGATCTTCAAGACAGGCTTGGCTTGAACCAACCTAGCAAAGTGGTGGATTGGTTGCTAGAAGCTGCACAACAAGATATAGACAAGCTCCCTCCCCTTCAAATGCCAATTGAAAACCTGTTTCAATTTGCTCAACCGATGTTGGTACCCCATGAAATGACCACCCCAAGCTTTGGTGGAGGCCATCCTTTTGCTCTAGCATCTGTAAAGACTATGCAAAATAGTGACACTGAGAATGGTGCTGGTGATCAAGCTGCTGATCATCAACATGAGCTGCTGAGAACCAGTACAAGATCTTCATATAGTATTTGGAGCTCAGATCATGGGCAGTTGATGAAGGATAAAAGCAAGCCCACTCTTGGTAAAGAAACCAACTGGCTCAAGATACAGGAAAACCAAGAGGATTCAAGTAATGCGGTGAACCAAGGCTATCATATAAGGCCAGGCCAAACAACGCCTGCGACAAGTTTTATGAACAATGTTCATGTTCCATATGCATCTTACTACCATTGGGAACCTCCATCAAGCACCTATGGGGTTGGAATGCCTTCCCAACAAGCAGAAGATCATAACAGCTCTACCTCAATGCTATCCAATTCAGGGTCTCAACTTCTCTTTTACCCATCTGGAATGCTGCCCCCCATGTTGCCTTCTTATGTTAGCTCAGCATCAGTGGATCAATTGGACTCCAAGCACATGATCAATCATGTACAGATGCTAAACCCCAATTCCCAAAACCTTCTTCCAACTACTCAAATTGCCGCTTCTCATGTTTACTCAATTTGCACACCTTCCATGATACCTTTTCAGGTGAGCATAGCTCCCAGGCAGCAACAACAACTTCCTGAAAATGTTAATGGAACCAGAACAGTTGTTGAATCTCAGAGAAGTGACAATCATGTGTCTCCTGTGCCCCTTACAGTACCAGGAAGCTCGTTTAGAGAGAACCCAAGGGCTGAAGCAGGATCAAATCCCCCTTCTTTTCTATAAGCAAGGGCACCTAGTGTGGACCATATGTTTGATGTTTGATAGTATGAGCATTTGTACATGGATACTCTGATAGAATATAGATTGATCATTATATGTTTATTATTTATGTGGAAAAATAGAATTTTTATTTGCAGGACGTTGTAATACATGCGGGTGAGATCTAGCTATTTGCTACTATATTGATTGGATTGGTACTTGTTGAGGCTTTTATAAGTATATGTTGTCATATATCAAATCAATTTAGAGGTTAAAGAAAGTTCATCATGTCCTTATATATATTGAGGATGGACTCCAAATTCATCACGTTTCCCTTAGCAATCCTGACATACTGTTTTCATCTTCAGATGAGCGTGTACGACTTGTTCATGACTAAATCAAATATTTCTGATTAATTAATAAAGCTAGCTATTATATTACCTAATTAGTTTCTTTTATTTATGACACTCATCCTGCAATACAGGAATGAGAATTTGTTTGCACAAGTTATCCAGTTAAATTACCTTCCCTATTGATCTAGATCTTCTTTTCAGTTTAGGGTTTGCATGCATTTGTGAATATGTAGTTATAGGATCATACACATACATAACTGAGAGACGAGCAATATTAGACATGACACCTGATTACATGCAAGCAAAAAAACGTATGCCATTGTAATTTGTCATAAATGTATCATTTTTTAGACCAGAACTTGGTATGAATGACAGCATGTATATATTAAACAAATGTATGACAGAAGAAGGACTGCACAAGATCCAAGAAGGCAAAAGAAAAGCAAATGAGGCAAAGCAAAGCATTGAAAGGGAAGGGTTCCCTTACCTTCCATTGGATGGTCCCATTCCCATAAAGAAGTAGTTAGGCAATGGAAAGGGCTGTTAAAGGGCACTGGTCCCCATATTCTTCTCTGGGAAGGAAAGGGACTCCACGTTCGCTTCTAAGATGGTCCCCCTCCATAACCCCATCCTAATTAAATCAACATCGCCCATTGCTGATCCCTAATGTAATTGCAGTCTATATTAATCCATCAGTAATTCACTCCCGCATTCTTGCACGTGGCACTTATATTGGAGAGGGTCCTACTAAATCCGAAAAGATTGAGCCACAGACTCAATTGTTTTAAACAAAACTCGCAGTATCTCTTATTTAGTTTGTAATAAGTGGATACTAATAGTAAGATTTATCGTGGCATCGAGAGTTTAGTCTACTTATTAATACATCTTCGGCCTTCCGTTGTAGAACTATGTTCAAAGAGAGCAGAAGACTAAGCAAAATTTTATACGTCTCTTATATCATGAGGATATTTTTGGATACAAAAAATATTAAGGGTTGATTAGCCTAAAACTAGTGTAAGTGACAGAAAGTTTTCAAATAGTCAATTTTAATAAAAGTAAATACATTTAATCATAGTTTCAAAAATCAGCCACTTTTGAGTGTAATTGGTCAATTTAAATCAAAGTGGAAGAATTTCACTTTAAAAAATTATATAAATTGATCATAATAAAAATTAGTCTATAAATCGACTTATTTGAGCCGGTTTTACTCTATTTGACCCGATTCAAGAAGGCGGCGTGGGACAGGATAGTGAGGGCAAGCGACCACGGGGGTGAGGGGGGAGGGGAAGGGAGGACAGATTGGGTGGGTCTGGGGAGAGAGAATTTGGGGGAAAGAAATGTTCAATAATATTTTGGTAATTAAAAGCTGATTCGAATCTTGTACAAAAAATAATAATTAATTTTAAATAATTAAAAAAAATCAAACAAATATAAAAAATACTATAAAATATAATACAAACTGTAACATTAAAATGATATATTCTATAACTAATCACTTATTAATTTTGACCAATTTAAATAAATTAATTCTTGTCCAATTATTAATATATTGGTCTGATTAAATAATTCTATTCCAATCAATTTAAATATCCTCCCGATTTTTGTCACTATACATTTAATATATTTTTTTACAAAAATATTATTAAAGTAAATTATTCTATATACATATCTGGGCCCCACAGGCCATGTTGGAGTGCGAAAAAAATAAGTAGGAAAAAAGGAGGGTGCGCCGAGGAGTACCTACGACGGGTGATAGAAATATAGTGTAAGGGGGGACTTTACTCGCCGGAATCGCCGCCTTGCAGGAGTGCGGCTGCGACCATCGCCGGCCGCTTCGGCAGCTCGGCGAAGCTGTCACCTACCTACCTCTGATTTTGAGGAGCTAATTTTTCGTTTTTGTTCTCCTCGCGCAACGAAGAAAGTGACGCTTTATCCTTCATTTTTTAGCTTAGTTTTTTCTCGTTTTGGTGGTCAAAGAATGCATTTTTAAAAAAAAAATATGATTAATGTTGTGTTTATGCTTAGAGATGCGCTAGATGTTGATCCATATGAACTGGGTTGAAAATTCTTGGTGGTGTTAGATGTGGAGCACAATTGTGGCCTAGAATAGATATTGTTCTATAGAGAGGTAGAAATTGCCTCGAATTGTGACCGGTTGGTATAAATGATCCAGAGCTAATTGCTACTACTAATACGAAGAAAAAAGAAAGGTTTAGAATTAACTTTTTTGTACTTAAAATAGTAGAGAATTTAACTATTGACGGTATGTGAGACCTGAATTTAAGTGATGGGAATGAATGAACTCTTAGAAATAGCTAATGAATGCTAGAAAGTAGCAAAGTTTGTTTGATTGTTTTACAAATGCATTAACATGGATCACAAAGACGTGATGTGATGTGCAGTCTAGGAATTTTACAAATCTTGTGATACTCCGATCCTCCAGGTCTGCACTTCGCTTCCATTAGATGAAAACAGTCTTCCAGCACTAGTTCTTTTACCGACGTTAGATATGAGAACCCGTCCGGCAAGGAGATCATACCATAGCAGTTCGTAAACACCAATGTTGGTTGTGATGTGAACTGTGGAAGGGAATGGATGAGCAACTCATCGGGTGCCCTTCCTATCAACCTCAAGTACTCGAGGTTTGGGAGCTTATCTGGGAAGGGACCCTTCCATCTGTAGCTGCTGTAGCTAAAATGGAGGGTCAGGCTCACTATGCTTGGTGGAGTGATCAATAATAGGTCCGTCTCTTCCACATTGATGCAAAGCTCTAGTGTCTTAAGGGTTCTGGGAAGCATCCCTTGACAATGAACAACTCTCAGTTTTGGACACTGGGTAATCTTCAATGAAGTTAGACATGGGAGGGCACCTTCCTCAGATCCCCTGCTCCATTGTAACTCCTTTAAGCTTAGCATGCTGCTCAAAGTCAGATTCTCCAGCTTGGGATATCTTTCGGTCGCTCCAAATGCGGGTAGGATTTTACAGTTATGGCAGCCAGACAAAGATATGTCAACCAGACTGGGAAACGAGAGACCTTCCAACCAAAGGGGTACAGAATTGCCCATATAGTTGTCTATCTGGATCCGCTGCAAGTTTGCACAAGAAGGCTTGAGGACTTCCAACACATGCTCATGTATAGTTCCATCTCCTCCCTTTATCATGTTGTAGATAAACTGCAACTCTGTTAACTGGGATTTTCTATCGAGTCCAGCCATTCTTGCCTCGTCCGCATTCTTCACTCTCTCCACGTTTTCCAATCTGAGCTCTCCCCGCAGTTGATCGAGTAGCTGGAGTTCAGCTATCGCCTCTCTGGGCCCATTTCCAACTGTATATTTAGACAATGTTCTAAGGCAGGTCAAGCTCCCAATTTTCTCTGGCAAGTGCCTCAGCATCGGAGTCTGTCTAATATCCAAATGCCTCATCTCAGTAAGCTTTCCTAGATCCTTCGGCAGTGCCCGGAGCTTCCGACAACCTTCCAACTTCATAGTTTGCATTAGATACAAAGATGAAACCTGCTCCGGTACGCACTTTATCAATGTGTTAGACAGGTTAAGGTATCTCAGTAGCTTCAGATTGCAGATGGAATTGGGTATTTCTCTGATACCTGTGTCACTGAGGTCTAGAGCTCGAAGACAACTCATTTGCTCAAAAAATTGTTTAGGAACATTTTTGAGATATCGACCAAAGAAGACAGTAGTACGTAAGTTAGTGGCGTTCAACAAGGCTGCGAGTATAATTTTCATTGTCGAACTGTTGCCACAATCAACCAATACATGGGAAGCAGTTGTGGGGATTTCTTGCTGTGTTGCCTCTTCTTTCAGTGTGTAACAACCATTGGCTTGATCATGATTGACGATATCCTTAATGAGCAAGCTGGTAGCACTCTCTTTGTCGTCTATGAAGCCCTTGAATAGTGATCTGCCCAAGCGTAAGAGATCAGAAAAACATGCCAAACACACTTCCTCAATCTGATCTGGATGGCCCTTGGCTGATATATATCCTTGTGCCATCCACAGGTTGACCAATAGATCCTTCTGAATCGATCTATAGCAGGGGGAACTATATTGAACTGAGATGCTCTTTGTCATTGCTCTATTGTTTGGGGAAAGAGCCCAAAAGGAAAAGAATTGCCGCAACTGGGCGGGCAGGTTGTAGTAGCTCACCTCGAGCTCGACCAGTACTGTGCTGTTTATCATGTCTGGAAGAAGATCCCATCCTTTGCTATTCAGAATAAGCTCCCATTGTCTTCTTGTCGTCCTGCGCATGAGCCCTCCCATCCTCCTACCAATCAGTGGAATTCCTCGGCATTTCCTTGCTATTTCCCTTCCAAGCTCATCAAGTTCGTGCGGTACTCCATGTTCACCTGCCCTATGCGAAGAAAGACGTTGAAGCAGAGCCCAACAATCCTCTTCAAGCAGAGGTTCCAGTTGGTGAACTTGGGCACTTCCCGTTGTCATTTCGGCTGCTGTTGTGCTGCAGGTTGTCACCAGGATTTTGGCTCCCTTTGCACCTCCACCAAGTGGAAGCATCAGTCGTCCCCAACTCTCTGGGCTTCCCTTCCTCACATCATCCAACACTAGCAGATATTTCTTCCCCCCAAAGAGCTTGTTTACATTAAGTACGAGGGACCATTCATCATCATCTTTTGTAGGATCCTTGCCCGTGGCGGACATGATAATGGCCTTGCAGACCATCTTCTCGTCCAAAACGTCTGACACATGAACCCAGAGTTTGAAGTCGAAGTGCTGCTGCACCCTTTGATCGTTGAGAACTGCCTGAGCCAGAGTGGTTTTCCCCAGTCCCTTCACTCCCTGTAAGAAAACAAGAGAAAGCCCCTGCCCAGCATGAATATGATGATCTTCCTCATTCAGAAGCAAGTTCACTAGCATATCTTGATCGCAAGCCCGCCCAAGCATGGTCTTGCTTTCGTCCGAGAAAGCGTTGCTCCTTGTTGACCTGATTTCTTCAAAGCTGAACTCCACTGTTTCCTTGCAAATTGTTTCTAACATTTGTTTCAATTCTTTCACGTTCTCTCCCAGATTCTCAACTTGGTTGATGATATTGGAGAATGTTGTATGGGCGTCGGCGTTGGCATCTGCTCTTGTAATTTTGGTTGATAACAAACAAGGTGATGGAGGAGGAAGTGTGCTACCTGGTCTATGCGAGATTGGGTGTGCTCCTTGGTCCGTTCCCTCTCGAAACTGACTGCTCTTGCTCGCCATCCCTGCAAGAGGTGACCCACCTCATAGGCTGCATAGGTGAGCTTATCCAGGTGATCCCCAAGTGCTTCCAACCCCAGTCTCTTTCCATCCTTGGCATCTCTGATCACTTCTCGGACTGCAGCAGTGGCAAAGGCGAGGCGCTGCATCTCTTGTGGGGTGGAGAAGAAAGGCAACAGATCTCCCAACTCAGGCTCCACTAAGGAAGTGCAGGCATTGTGGAGAGGGATAACAAGTTCATCCGCCATGATGGTCACCACTGGGGAAGAACTGTTTGGTGCTGGCT
>JAVDBV010071291.1:0-10416 GCA_032619315.1 Piper longum
ATCCATGATGAGTTTTAGTTAATGTATATTAATTAAAACTAGAGTACGGATTGAAAATAGAAGTGGATTAGGTTAGATTTGGTGGTCTGATCTAGAATTGGTGATCCTATGTAATTTGAAGAACCAATATATGTGAGTTAGAGATAAGTTTACAAGTATATAATATGACCGATGTAATTAATTAATGAACATTAAGCTTAAACATAATTTTACAATTCTTTTTTAATTTTCAAGAACTCTGCGACTCCACTACATGGCTACTTGAGTCAAACTTTATAGATGACTCCAGATTCATAATCAACTCGTTGAGCCAAGTAATAAAAGTTATTAATACATATTATTTTTCTCTTAATTTAGATCAATCAATGGTTTAAAGAAATATACATCTTATATTTATCAATTTTAAGTATATAAATTAATAATATATACTAATTTTATAAAAAAAATTACTGAAAAATAATTTAAATGACTTCAACTTGCTTCGGACATGACTCCACTCTATTGTGAGCTGAGCCGAATCCGAGTCCCGAGTTTTTAAAGTATGTGCTTAAAATTAGCTGAACTTCTCAACGCAAGCAAATTCCTAAACAATCATTTTATTAGTATTAATCAATTACTCGGTTATTTAATAAAAAAATGATCAGGTGGATCATTAACATCTGTGAACCAAATTTATGAAGGCATTACTATTACACAATAATATATTAAGTCGTTCAAACGAGAAGCGTTCTACAAGACTACACGAGACTCATCTTAATTCTATTAGAAAGGACGGATGCGTAGTTCTCTTGAACGACATTGAATACATTTATTATGAAGGTAAGTTGTCAGTGTTGGTGAAAAACATCTTTTCTTGTGAGACATGCCTGACGCTTAATTCCTGCCTTCATTCTCTCTTCGTATTGGTGTCGGGAAGTACCAGCAATATGCTAACTTCTTATTTACACCACCTGTTAACAGGTGCTGGTGCATGGGGCATGTGCTTTGTATATATAAACAAAATTATCCTCATGCTCTAGTTACACATGTAAGAATAAGTTTGCAGATTAATAATCGATTGTAAGGTTTCACGAGGATACCCAATAAAATTACCGCTCATTAAATATCTATAATAGTAATTTTAAAACTTTAATATGTCATATTATCTAAATTTACAGCTAATTATTGCTCTTACCTTAATAAATTAAATGGGAGCCAATTTCCTATCCATGGCCTACGATCGGGCACCGGACGAGATAGCTTGCGAGTTTTTGTGACTCAAAACTCAATTCAATTTGATTTTGATTTATCTTAAGCTTGACTCGAAATTCGATCTTAAAAAATTAATTCAACTCAATTACAATAGAGTTGGTTATGAATTATATTAAATTCGACTTCATTTGACTCAAACAAGTTTGATTCGGCTTAAAACTCGTTTTGAATTGCCTTGATGTCTAATATAAATTTTTAATAATTTTTTCTTTAATAGCATATGAATAATATAACATAAAAAAATAATTTGATATAAAAATAATTAAATCAACTAATAATAAAAAAATTAAAAATATTATATTATACAAAATAAACTAGATTTTTAAACTTATGGTGACGAAACTGAAAGAAGATCGATAGTCGACTACAACTCCATCATGCTCGACATGAACTCGAAATAAAATAATTGGACTCAATACCATATAACTCAAAATTCAATTCGTTTATTAATCGAAGTCAACTCAACTCTTATCATGCCCAGCCCTACCATGACCAGTTGAACTCCTTTCACCAATTATGAGACAATATCATTGAATATTACAAAGCATGTGGAATGCATAATGCATGTACATGGTTTCATGCAAGACACCGTTAATATGAACGTAAAAACATGAGAATTTTTTGCCAAGCCCCTTAACATGTTCTTACTTTAACACTCTGAGACAAATCATATGTATGACATTTGGACTAAAAAATTAGCCTATTTTAACTTTGAGTAAATGATTTTTTATTCTAATTATCGAATGATTTAACATAGGTAGAAATGACTTCTTTTTTGTATGCCATATATATTGCATGATGATAAGGGCTTGACTAAAAACCTGCCAAAGCATGAACTCTAATAAACAGTTTTTTTTTTTCAGTAAACACTAAACAGTTAGGAAGTAGGAAGCTTTTCTAAAAGGCAGACAGTTGATGGGAATGGTCTGTTTGGCCATTCCCAACAGTTGCAGCATTCCCAACACTATAATAACCCTCCTCCCACCCAAACTTCCCACTCTTCATCCACTCCCCAACTCTCTCTCTCTCTCTCTCTCTCTCTATAAAAATGGTGGAAAGCCCAAGTAGGCATCCTTCTTTTGGCATCAACTTGGATTAAATAATGCGCCAAAAAAGTTACCCACAAAAAAAAAAAGACCAACTGCTTTAATGGCAGCTGGCCGCTGAAGTATTGTTTCTCCTCTCTTCCAAACAAGCTTCCAAGGTGCACCATGTCAAATGGCAATGGAAACTAATGTAAAACAATGGCATGAAAAACCTTCTTCCATTGGCCGCCCCCTCGTATTTATAAGGACAAGCTCTTGCCCTCCTTCCTCCTCCCTCTCTTTTTGTTGTTTGCTTACTTGCTTGCTCTTGTCTGAACATGGCTGCCACAAGAAGTGGATTCTTTCCTTATAGGGATATTCCAGGCCTGGACCCTTCCTCTTGTTGGTCTTCTCTTTCTTACATGTCAGGAGCCTTGATTCTATCTGGGTGGTTGGGCTTTGAGGGATGGAATGCTTGTGCAGTTCCACTGTTGACATTTCTTTATGCTTTTTTGGGCTAATCATGTTTCTTCCCCTTTTGGTTTTCCTCATTTGTGTCTTCTATCTCTGATTATCATGTGTGGTTTTTTTTTTATATATATGGATGTTAAGATTGGCGCGTTGCTTTTGTGAAGAAGTTGTTTTGCTATTGAAATGAGCTCTGTCAGAGTTTGATAAAAGTTGGCATTTCACTGTTTCGATCTGTATAGCTATTTTTCTTTTCCCTTTTTTTACTGTCATACTATATGATGTTTGTAGGTTGTGATTTCTGTTGCATGGCATGTGAATGGTCCTTTTTGCAGATTTTCTGGATGTTATTTTTGTCCAAGTTGAGTGAAAAGAGATTTTTTATATCAGGTTAATGGTAGCGTGGGCGATGAATTGAGCAAAGAGAAGTGAAGAACACAATCATTGATTTGAATAAGTGGGTTATACATATTGAAGAACTTTCACTTGATGCAGTTGAAAATGAATTTTCATCATCTGAACTACAGTTGTTATCATAGGAACATTCTGCAATGCATACCCTGAATTTTAAAGATCATGGAGTGGTTCTTCACAGCCCATTTGGCCAAACTTCGCCCTCACCGTTTGTGCCTTGGTGGGCTGCATTTGGATCTCAACCAACGGATGGGGAGTCTCCTGGGCGAGGGAAGAACGCATTTACAGAGCAGCCTAGCAGAAACAATCACTTTTTATTAAGTCCCAAGCTGGGAACCACCATCGTTGTGCCTGGCATAGGAGACAATGAAGCAATCAACTTTTCTGCTACTGCAGGTACCCATTTATTTGTTTCTTTCTTATTTATTTAAGCTAAGTGTGGTAGTTAATTTGTGATGTCGCCAGGTATTGAATAATGGATGTGAAAGTATCCAGAAGAGAACTGTGACAATTCTGTCAATTGGTATACCTCTCTAGTAGACGTGGCGATAGGCATTTTTTTTCTGTATCTGATATCAAAAGTTGGATAGTTGGATGTAGTGAATACATGAACAAAGTTAAACATAAAGTTTCCTCCACGAAATATTTGAAAGAATGATCATATATGAATTGTCCAGCACTAGAAAAGGTGATGTCATTTCATGATGATGAGTTGTTTGCTTGGATAAGGAAAGAAGGATAAACCATACTTTTGTTTTCTAAGCAGTATTTGATATCTTATATGTGAAACTAGGGAACAGTTAGCATAACTATTCCCTTGTTAAAACGTCATGGCTTATGTTTGTATGCATATTGAAGCACTTCTGTGGTTTAGAGTGTAAGTTTGGTACCGTCTGTAATTTCTATTTTGTTAAGTTCAGAAGGTAGACAGAAACATAAACAGCAGGTATTGCTTGTAAGCAAAGAGAATGCCAGCAAAAATATATTCATTGCTAATAGCTCTGAAGGATATTGGGATACCATGACTTCCTAGCTATGCAATGCAAGTTAAAGGCTCAACAAATGAATGGCAATTAATTAAGGGAGAAATAGCAACAAAGCATAAAAATGGATATGCTAACAAAAAATTGCTGTTAAGATTTATCATGGACTCATTTGGTTAACAAATAAATAACTCCTAGTCAATGGGGTGCAGCAATTTATCAATCAGCTGAAATTTGATAGAAATACGTAGTAAATACGACAAAGTAAAGTTGCCAGCCTGGTATAAAAAAGTTTCAGGTTGAGAGGTTTAAAATTTTGAATTGCCTTGAGGTTTAAACAAGGGAATAAGATGCCATTTATTCTGAACATTTGGCAAGTAAATAATTTTATTGTGGCATTGTCAATCTATTTTCCTGAAACATATTGTCAAGGCAAAACTACAGCAAGTTCAAGTTAAAACCTTACCTTCATTTTCATCCATAGTTGGTACTTTTCTTGACAAATTTAGGCAAGAGAAAAAGCATTTGTTCATAGTGTGTATTATGAGAAATTTATATTTCTTCTATGAAGGACAAGGATGTTTGCTTAGCAATCTTCAAGATTATTTTTTGCAGGCCAAACTAAGAATTCTGCAGATAAACAGAGGGGTCCAACATCCATCTCACTTCAGTCATCCATGCAGAAAAGCAAGTCTGAGGTTGGGATAGGACTCAGACAACTAACTGTGAGCAACACACCTTCATTTTCCTCTGGAACTGTTCTTGTTTGTTTGTGTCTGATTCAAGTGTTTGGCTTTTTTGTATAGGTCTCTGCCAATTATCTTTGCATGGATCAATGTTATGGCCTGTATACAGTTTACGGGGCACAAAAATCAACAGTTAGTTCTTGTTTCCACTTTCTTTATATCTTTCTATTCTGATAGTTTTTGCCATGAAACTGAAGATGCCAACATGCTTCTGGATGTTGTCAATTGACACCCAGTAACAAGTTATCTTTCACCTGCAAAAATTAAGACCATTTTAGAATTTGTTGCTAACACCAATTTGTCATGAAAAATCCTACAGGGAGGGCGCATGCTATTACCCTTGAATGTTCCGGATTATGAACCAATATATGTGAATGCAAAGCAGTACCATGGAATCCTTCGTCGTCGACAGTACCGGGCTAAGGTGGCACAACATAAGAAAATTACCAGAGAGAAGAAGGTATGTGTTTATTTTATAAATTTGGCAGTTCTTTGATCCAAAAAGACGTAGTGTATAATTATGTTTTATTAATTAGATTATTTGCTTGACTCGCAAGTCGAAATATGTTTCAATTTCATGATCCACAGTTTTTGGCATTCCTTCTACTTCTTTGTTTTTTTCCTACATTCTCCATACTGAACGTTCATGTATTTGTTGAGTTCAGTATATGCTTGATTCAGTTGACCTGATACTATTTTAGATAACTGACAAGATTTTTTATGAAATTATATTGTGTGCCCATTTTCATACTTCCATTTACTGTTTCATATTTTTTGTGAATTTAATTGGTGTTCCTGACTAGAGTCTTTATATTTGATATTTGCCTGTTTAGTTTGTTGATGTTTTTGTCACAAGTACTATGTTCACTCTATTTTCATAACCAATGTTGTATGCAGAAATCCGAAGCCAGTATATTTTTGGATCAAGTAGGACCATTAAGTCTGTTCTTGTACATATTCTGATGCGAATGAATGTCTTGAAAATATTCTTGTTGTCAGCTATAGTTTCAAATTGAGATCATTTTACTTCCCAGGGAAGACTTGTTATCATTTTCTGCCTAGATATTAAATCCATGATATAATTCCTTAATGCCAGCCTTACCTGCATGAATCCCGACATCTTCATGCAATGCGTAGAGCACGGGGAGTTGGAGGTCGCTTTCTCAACACGAAGAACGTGGATGATGAAAAAACCGCGACATTAAAAGACAAGAGTGACAGCCATATCAACCAGGCTGACCACTCTCCAAGTTCTGAACTTCTTGACTCCAATAGTGGAATCAGGAGTTCGGGCAAGGAGGTCATGCCTTTTGGATCCACCAGCTCGGGTTTAGAGGTCACAAGTGTCTACTCCCATGGTGATTTCAACAATTATCAGGTCGAGCATCTGCGCCCTGCTTTCCACTCTTTCACTGGCAACAAATGGAATGGTTGCTGTGACTTCCTCAAAGTTTAACAGATAAAATGCTAGGGTTTTGGAGCTGTGAGTTGGTGACCAAAGTTGTAGCTTTACAGGACCCTTGCAGATGTAGCAGCCAACACAAATTGGCTGTATTGATGGCAATTCATCCTTGGCTTAATCTATACTACTATTAAGGTTATGGTTGAGGGATTCATCTCCTCCAATATTTGGCTGTGATGGCGAATCATCCTTGGCTGACTCTGTATTAAGGTATACTCATGTCAGACCTCAGAAACATTTTCCATGGCACTGTGTGGGATGGTGATGGTGTGAAGACCCTTGATGCAGAAACGTTGGATAATTAAGACGAACTGGTGTTTTACATTTTACTCATCTCATCTTTCAAAGCATGAGTATGTGATGTTTACGTTAATGTGTTCCCCAAGTGTGGTGTGGTGTGGTTGGATTTGGATCAATGGTGTGCACTGGTGTGTATGATTGTATGCCTCCAAAACAAAAGTGATTTGTGTTTGAATGTTGTGACTATGCTACCCATTATAGCGCGCCAATGTTGCTATATGTTGGGGGATATACCGTTTTGTAAGTAAGGTAATTTTCTAGTTTGGCACTATCACCTACCCTCTTATTAATACATTTGGTTAACATGAATAAACGTAAAGGACATGAAAATTTGAAACGGTTAACTTATTAAAGGTAGTATATTTAAAATATATTTTTAAAAAATTAATACTTTTATAATGTATTTTTTGTTTAAATTAATTATAATTAACCCATCTGCTCAACAAAAGAAAAAATATTTTATTTTTTTTATTTATAGAGATAAGAAAAATGAGAAATAATTATTTTTCATTTAAGAACATATGGGTGTGTCATATATAGGGGTGTAATGATTAATGTGAAAATTTCCCATCTAAACTAACCTACCATATGATTATCATATTATATATAAATAAATATAACTAGTTATAATTAAATTTATTAGTATATATATATATTTATATATTTATATATTTATATATATAAAAACCATCTTAACTGAATGTAAAATAATTAACTTACATAGAATTAAAAAATTTTTTCCAACACTACATAAATTCAATATGACCTCAATAGTATTGACGAGTCGAGTCGAGTCGAATCGAATATTTTTTCGAGTTTAAAAACATCAAGCTCGAGTTTTGAACCAAACCGAGCCAAAATTTCATTTGTTCAAACTCTGTTTGTTATTAAACGAGCTATCTATTTCGATTCGAGTATAGAGAGGCATGTTCATCAATGTACCTTTGCCGTACACTCAAAACTAGAACCTCCTTTCTTAAACTGAGTCCACTGAGCATGTTCATCAATGTACAAGTTACCAGCAGTACCAATTTCAAGTAACACTCACAAGCCAATGATAACGGAAGGCTTTCATAATTACCTTGCCTTCTCTACCTGGTATAGTGCATGCCAAACACAGCTCTTAAAAGTCGACTAATGCTGGAAGTAGAAGCAACAATATTTTTAAAAAAGAACTATGAAATTTACAGATATTCCTGCACTTAAATGGAAGGTTATATTGCTATTACAGCAAGTTAAAGAACTCATATGAGAAGAATTGAGAAGATGCACCAGAAGTCCAGCTACAAATATTTGAAAAAAGGATAAATGAAATTACAGATATTCCTGTGCTTAATGGTAGGTTATATTTCATAGATGAACGCTTACAACAATTATAAATTTGAAGAACCCATTTAAGATGAATTTAGGGGTAGTATCAGTAGTCCAGCTACAATGAGAACATACAAACATGTTTTATGTACTAGAAACCTTACAATTACAACTTACAATCTTCCCAGAATTTAATTTTCCAGCTTAAATTTATCTGCTATAAAAATTCTCCAATTCTTGTCCATATTGGCAATACCTAATCAGAAGGAAGCAACTTAACGCCCTAGAACTACACAACACATAACGAAGTAACCTTACAGATTCTCTACAGTTTCTCTGAATGCAATTCCTTCTGCTGCAGTTTAGGAACCAACAGAAAGCATAGACTAGCAGTTTATTCTAAGAAATCCAAAAGTATAGTTGAGAAGATTGCCTACAAAAGATTAGGCATTGTCACTGACATAAGTCAACAAAACAAAATTCCGATCCAATAAATGAACATCAGCATAAAGCCATTACCATGCAATTAGTGAAGTATATTCACATTACATTTAGCTGCATTTAGCTACTACTACGGACATGTTAACACACCTATGGTATTAGCAAGGCGTGCATTCACAATATTGATAAAGTGTTCTTAATAATCCCCACCATTCCCAAATTCCACTTCTCTTAAGAAAAAGTATCTGACAGCATCTGGTCCAAATTTAACAACCAAATCCTTTGGTTCAAGAATATTTCCCAAGGATTTTCCCATTTTCATCCCATCCTATTCAAAGAAAATAATTGCTGCATGAAATACAGATAAGAACGGGATGTGTGTCAGTCTTAATATCTATAAGTTCAACAATGGGATTATCTCTTCAAGTTTCATTATTTTTCTAATTCAAAAGTAAAAGTTATTGGTCATTCCCTTTTCCTAAGAAATACTATTACTTACATAAGCTGCATGAGGATAACAAATTTCAATTAAAATATTAACAGTACCTTTGTCAGGAAACCATGGCCAAATACCATCTTTGGAAGACTCAAGCCTGCCGACGCAACATTGCAGGCCAGTAGACTGCATGAAACCTTAAAATGTCCTTCAAAATATTAAAAAGGTATGATGTCATACACTGTTCTTTATACCATTTAATGTCTCATATTAAAAAAATTTATGTTGCAGAGATTTCAGCATTTGAAGTCTACAATATGCATATGTTAAATGAAAACAAAACAGAAAACAGCATGTTTCAATGCTTCTATCACAACCATTCATGGGCTCAATATGAAGAATACACACTTGCCAAAGCCTGCAAATTGAAGCCAACTGGAAATTTTTTTTAAAATATGACTGTGTAAGAAGGTATTGTACTTTTACTTGTAGATATGATAAATCTGTCAAAAGAATTAATATGCCAGGTTTCTAAAGATAGTTAAGGTCTAGTTTGAGTAATTTATCATTTTATGCATGCTTTAGGGGTCTTCGAATATCTTTTTTAGGTTTGAGGTGTGTTTTTAGTATCTTTAATAAGTCTAAGCATAAAAAAGTCGAAAAAAATGAGGGAAGTACTTAATCCAGTTAGAATTAGAAGTAGCTTAATTTTATAATTCTTTTAGACTTTTCCTTCAAAAAAAAAATCACTTTTCTTAAGTGGGCCTATAAATTTAGTTTAAATAATAAGGTAATTTTACTCGAACTCCTTGTAGGAACAAACATTATACACCCTGTACTGCTTGTCTACAATATGTATACTTCATGCTGAAAATAAGTGATAAGTTCTTTGCGCTGTCATCAGGGAGTATCACTAATTTTATTATTATTAGATTAAGTAAATTACCTCCTTAAGTTATATTGAGTGTAATAAGTTGTATATATATAATGGTGTAAATTTTATATCCACTAGTGTTTTGCACAGAAGCACTACTCTTTACTACAATATCATGGACTCAAACCTACCTTCCCAATCAAGTGAAGAGTGGCGGGCCAACAGGAGGAAGCAGCCTTCTCTAAAGTAGGTTTCCCTTTATCTTCCAGAAGTGCTGATATGTACCTAACAAGGAATGGTAAACATAGACAAAATGACAACAGAAAGATTGTCTTAAAAAACTAAGGGTTAGATAAGATGAAGCTTTGGAATATGATTCAACCCTAATTGAAGAAACAATAAATTGCAAGCGTGTGATATGAAACATACCCAAGCAGTGCATCAAACCAAACATAAATTGTTTGTTTATTGTCATCTGGTACAGGAGTGCCCCACTCAACCGATGCACAAGAAATGGAGAAATCAAGCAGGCCATTCTTGATCCAACTATATACCTAAAAACTAAGGGTTAGATAAGATGAAGCTTTGGAATATGATTCAACCCTAATTGAAGAAACAATAAATTGCAAGCGTGTGATATGAAACATACCCAACAGTGCATCAAACCAAACATAAATTGTTTGTTTATTGTCATCTGGTACAGGA
>JAVDBV010071295.1:0-15575 GCA_032619315.1 Piper longum
TATATATATACATGTACAGGTTGTATGAGAGTGGCGCAGGGGAAGGTGCTTTGTATTTTTAGTTTTGTTTTGAAAGAAAATAAATTTCCCAAGTGGGGTCCACCAAGAGGAATTCATGTGCTACAAGTGGCACTTGGTTATTGGAGAGAAATGCCCTTGTGCTTACTTTGCTGGTGTCGTCTTTATTAACCAAGTATGATGAAATGAGTTTGTATAATTCAAGTCCACGGATGTGGGCACTCTTTTATCCGTGTCCGTCCGCATCTGTGTCCATAAAATTATTGCGGATGCCATCCGTGTCCGTGTCCGTGTCCATAATTTTTTTTGTGTGCACCGTCTGTGTTCATCTGTAAAAATAAATAAAAATGAATGTATTTCACATGAATATGAATTTACTAATTTATTTAAAATCAATCTAATTTAAATATTTTTAAATTTTTATATGCTAAGCCCAAGATACACCCCTTCATCCCTACATACATAGAATTTTGAACAAAATTGGTAAACCAACAATAACTTTTGAAAATATAACATAAACCTTGAAGGCAAAAACAACTCTTGTTTCTTAGTACATACCTATGATTTATAATGAAAGTTGTAAGTATTTACAATATAATCAATCACATTATTAAAAATAATAATCATTTTTCAACCTATATAAAACAAATGAATATTATTTATACTTTAGATAATAGTATTAGACAAATAGAAAACATTATGATTTTGACTTTGTTGGCACGTCCTGGACACTTTTTTTGTGTCCGCACCAGCGTCCATGGTCCATGCAGTCGGTCTGTAATTTATGTATGGACAAGGACACGGACGCGGATGCAGCGACCATGCTTTCTGGACACCCCTAAGCTCAACCTATCTCCATCAGATTCAATTATATTATGTAACATTTGAAATATGAGATTATACCAAAATTTGCAGCAAATTCTATGGATTGTTGTTTTCCTTATATTATTTTTTATCTTTATCCTCGTTTCAATATTAGAGGCATTATTGATCAAGAAAAAAATTCATATTTAGAATTGTTTTTCCATGCACATATAAATTAACATTAATTTAGTTCATTAAAAATGTTAATATCGTCAAATTCTAAGTTTCTAAGAAAACTTATTCATTTTTTTATGGATTGTTATTTGAAATTTTCAGCATCATTTCCTTTTTTAACCATGCACAGATTTTCACACTATAACCTTAATCATTTTATTTACAAACCATTCCTTGTTAGCATCATGATGCATTGAAAAAAAGGCAATTATGTAAAGAATGGCACTTAGAGCTACCTGTTGGCTTAATGTAAACATCGGCCCTTCTCACCACTTCTCTACCACTCCTCAAGTGGCATGAAGAAAAAAAGAAAATTTATTGAGTTTAATCCAAAAAAGCTATTCAAATAATTGCAAAGTACTTAAATAAAACACCACCAAAGTAAGTGGCATGGGGAAGATATGAGTACGAGTTAGGAATCCACTCTCTTTTGATTAAAGGGGAGGAATGTCTGCTATGTTCCCTAAGAAAAAGTTATAAAAGGAAAAGAAGGGAATTTGAAATGATGAAAATTTTGATGCTATTTCATACTTTCCTTGGTCAAAACAATACCATGCATCATTGGCAAGCACAGAGCTGATCTTTCTTTGTACTAAAACTTGGTTTTACATGATGGGTCACCCTATTCCAACATCAAAAAAGCAGTAAGATCATTGTCCATCAACTTCCTACATCGCCTATTAGATAAAAATCTTCCAACAAGCTTAAGAGCAGTACTGGAAGATGTTACAAAATGTTCGAAACAAGTTTTCCCCATTTTTAAGCCACAAAAAAATACCCCCATTTTGATCAAAGTAAGCACTTCAGTGATTTTTCAGACGCATGCAGAAAGCATACTAGTCTTAAGAGAAATAAAGTTAGCTAAACATCAGACCAGGCAGCAAAGAGTGGCGTGTGAACCATGGAAATGGTTGGCCTAAGTTGGTCTGATGAATTCCAGGAGGCCAAAGGACTAAGAGCTGAGTACTTGGGTGCATCTGGTTTGGTGAAGAGCATTGAGATGCAATTCTTGTCTGGGCTTCCCTCTCTTGAGCTGCTCAAACTAGTCACAAGTGAAGAAGGATTGGAGAAATGGGTAGCCCCTATTTTGGCAGAATTATCATCATTCACACTTTCAATCCCCGACATATCTTGTGTAGCTGGGGAAGATGAACTTTTGTAGTTAGATTCTTCCAAAGACTTGTCACTTATTGATTTAGCACCAGCTGGTTGCTCTTGTGGGGATGATTGGAAGAGGGCCATCTTCCAATCCGAGTTTTCTTCAGTAAATTCAGCCACTTTAGAGTCTTGAGCTACTGGGGCATTTGGTATGACCTCTTTGTTCTTCCTCGCATGCTCTCCAGCAAGCAATGTGTTGCTGGACATGATCCTTTCCACATCATATCTTGATATGTCAAAGTTGGTGACAGCATTCACACCACGAAATTTGATTGCAGCAATGTCGTATGCCTCGGCTGCTTCCTCCTGTGTACCTGAAATCAGCTCAATCTCACAAAATGACTTTCTGCTGATAAAAACATTTGTTAATTACTGCCAAAACTCAGCCATAGAAAAAAGGACGTAAACAGTGGTTGGGAAGACAACTTTGCTTTAGCTGCCCAGAGCAGTTGCAGCCTTTTTTGACAAGATTAAACATGCTAGCATACTTATCTACATATATAACATGGTATGTTTTCTGTAAAGTATATCCACTGTGTATTACATTAATCATGAAGGTATTTGTTTACAATAGATACAAGCTAGATGGCTAAGAGGGTTCATACTTCATGCATTATGGAGCTAGGATTAAGAAAATGCTTTCTTCAGAAAAGACTTACTGAATGTCCCAAGATAAAGATCTTTGTTTCCAGCCACTCTGCCTATTCTAGCTTGCCATCTTCCATGTTGGTGATGCCTAAACAATATTATAACAGAAAATGAGAAGTAAATTAACTACAAGGCACCCACAATTTATTAATTTGGGAGAATCATGAATAAACATGAAACAAACCTTGTTACACCCCGGTACATGGAAGCTCCTCTAGAGAAGCCGCTACTTTTCCTACAAAAAAGATTTAGAGAATGCTCATGCATTGGAACAAAACCTACTCTTTCTCTTGCTAGAAGAGAGAGAGAGATTAGAGAGTTGTTAATTACCTTCTCAAATGGGCAACATACTCTTGTCTGCTCATGTTCTTCATTTCTTCAAGTTGTTCTTGGTAGCTTTCCAGCTGCATGGAGACAAAAACCAGCCTTCAGAAAGTTTTTCCACAAATTAAATATCAAATGTATTATTGTTGGTATTGTTCTACCGGGAAGTTTATATGAGTTGAAGGCCCCCAGTACTTGAGAGCAGCCAAGTCATAAGCCCTGGCAGCCTTCTCTTCTATGTCATAACCACCTGGAACCCATTAAAAACCAAGAAATGCAAAACACATCAATCGAAGAGGCTTGAGTAGATAGCTCAAAGCTTAATGGTTGCATGCTGAAGACCTTACCCAAATACACTGTAGATCAGTGAGAGCAGACAGCATCCACCAAGAGCAAGAACATGCCAAATGCAAAATGGCCACTGTCAGTTCATCTATGAGAATTTATTTGACCCAAAAAAAATAAAAACTAGTGTGGAATCAGAGAAATAGACAGTAAAAGAATATACAAACCAACCTTGTCTTCCTTTTCTGGTCTGGCCTTCCTTCTTGCAACTGTTATCCCAGAGATGGGCTTCATACCTACCTGTCCACCTATGCCTGGACAAACAACAACAGCTCTCGTAAGAAAGAAACGAAAGGAATAGAAGACAACAATTGAATGGAGGCAGAAAACGTAAAAATAAACAATCTGAAGATAAGTGAGCAAGGTGGCAGACATAAAATACTGACCTTGTAACACCTCTATATTGTGAAGTTCTCTGGCCAAAAGTATCAATGGACTTCCTATGAACTGGCTGCTTCTGAGTAACCTTCCCACCTACCTTCTTCTGGGATTCCAGAGTCATACATTCCCCAGGCAAATGCTGTGAGGCAGTAACACAGCTGGATTGAGAGCCTGGGCTCATGGACAAACTCAAAGACTGTCCATCCCCATATCCCATTGCACAAGTTGAGCTAGATCCTCCACCATCAGCGAGACAAGTTTCCATCTTTTGATCCATTTCACTGCTTGAGTGATGATGCCTCCCTGTCCAGCTCTCTTCAACCATTTGGGTTTGTTTGTTTCCTCCTAATGGCGCTTCATAAATGCCATGGCTCCCCATCACTGTGTAAAAAAGATTGGGCTGGACCTGAATATGCTGCCTGAATGGTTGGAAAAGGTCCAGATATTGTTGCCTGCTGGTTTGATCAGAGCATGGACTTTGCTGGTAGTACAGACTATCCAAGCTCAATGCCATGGTTTCCCTGCCCATTGTTGCACCACCTAAGAAGTCCTCCAACTTAGGGGATGCAGCAGGCAGCAGCCCTTGTAGATGGAAGAAAGCATAGCATGGATAAGTGGTTGAAATTGGACAATAACAACAAGCTAATGTTGCTCGTGAAGCATGTGAAATCATGGATGGCCATATGAATTTACCTTCTTGTTGTGATCTTGTGAAAGCATCCATCATGCAAAGAGAGCCATCAGATCTGAGTGGCGTGACAGAGAGCTGGGGGTACAGACTCCCATTCTCTGCTCCATAAAAGAGGGAAGAGTTGTTGCTCATTTGGGGAGCTATTAGGAGGCTTGAGGTCTCTGCATGGTGATGATGGTGGTGGTCTGGAGAGACCTCCATGCTCATGTGAGGTGAGAGGGAGAAACCCAGCCAGCTATCATTGTAATCGCTGTTCATGGGCTTCATCTCCTCCTCCCAAGACCTTCTACAAAGGATTCTAGGATCAGAAGCAAGGCAACTCAATCATGGGATAAAAACTACACAATCATTCCCCCACACCATTCCCTAGCTCTACCATTTTGAGACCCAAGATTTCTCTTTTGTTTTGTAGCAGCAGGGTTCGCGGGAACACAGGCAAACAACTTGCACCACCATTCCCTCTCACCTAAGCCAAAAAACCCAAAGACAGAAAAGCTTTGTGAAAGAGAACAAAACAAGCTCCCCTTTAAACGTAGCAAAAAGAATGAGAGTTCCAGAAATGCATTGCCGATGAGTAGCTATCCATGGGGATCTGTGTCATAAGAAAGACCACGCTTGCCTATTTTTTTTTACACATCTTGTTGAACATCTTAAATGAAACGTGTTAAGAACAAAAACATGATTTATGCTTTCTCCCTTTTACATGTTTCTTTCGGTTGATTTAGAATAAAAGAAAGAATAAATACGGAAGCATCTGAGCAATTTAATTATATGGTAAATTTTGTTTTTTTTTTAAAAATTTAAGACAGTAAAACTATTGTTTTTTAGATTATTATTAATTATTACATGACATATATGACATGTTAAGGTATGCAAATCACTCTTAATACGCAGGCCTATTGATATTAACATTTAAGTAAATATATGATTATAGTTTAGTGCATGATTATTGTTGATAAGATGATTTGATAAGAACAAAACATTATATGGAGCAAATATAAATAATTTATAGTTTTTTAAAATGATGATAAAGCTATTTAGCAAATGAAAAGTACAATACTATTTGTTACCTCAATTGTCTTTGTCTACGAATAATAAAAGTGACCAAATTACTATATTGCAAGAGAAAATGGGCACTAACTACAAAATCTAGTCTACAAATAATAGCATGTTGTTTGTCAATATATTAATTAAATTGAACAAATAACAATTATTAATCAAAGAAAAAATTGCATAAAAATCACTAATGGCATAGTATACATTCCAGCTCAAATCAAGTAAGAAAAAGAGAGGGATAACTGGGAAAAGTAAGAGACTAGCATACCATCTATAAGCAAATTAGTGGATAAAATACTATTTGATTATGGTTGTTTGAAATTAGGAGATAAAACCATGCAGTCAAAACTTTCCTCACACAGGCAAAAAAGTAAAAGTGGGACCAATATTGAGAAGGCTGGCATGATGAATATTTTGGAGGGGCCAGGTGACTTGTGGGGCCCTTTTAGTGTGGAATGACTACCATGTTTTCTTGCATGATTGCAGGAATATAATTGATTGTTGCTTAAGTCCTAGATTCTTCATTTCTTTTGGTTCCCAATTTGAAATCCAAGAGTTCATCATTTCTCACTAACTTATATTAAAATCTCATTTTGAGGTGCACATATATAGAGTAAGGTTTTTATCAATTTATTTGATAATAACCCAGAAAAGATGATACAGTTTTAAGATGTCATCAGATGCTGTTCAATTAATAGAATCTATATTTGCTTAAAAACTGTGATCATTCTAGTCTTAGCCCGTATATAGAACATAATTTTAAAATTCTTTTTTTATTTTAATTTTTTTTATTTGACTCCATTTTTTGACTTTCCCAATTCATACTTTATAGAAGATTTCATATTAATTAATTTTATAATTGAATTTCCACGTTAAATAGTAAAAACTATTAAAATAATAAATTTTTAGTTTAATTAAATTAATATTTTAAAATAATTTAAATTATTTATTTATTAATTTCAAGAATTGAGTCAGAGTTGACTAAACCTCACTCCCCAACCTGTTGAATCTAGATTTTTGAACTACGATATAGAAGGTTGTGCACTGAGAAAGTAAGTAAAATGTTACAAACTTATAGCATGAGACAACGGGTCAGTAGAGATGGGAGTCTTCCTTTCCGGGAGTTAGTGTGAAATTATGCGATAAGATCTATAAGATGGGGTTATTATTGGTTATTCATTTTGTTATAGACCCATTCAACTTATCAGAATTAAAGCATGGCCTAATATATTATGAAAAAAAAATTAAAAATTTTGGGCTGCTGATCAATTGGCTCAAACAGTTTATCCTTTGCAAACTCCATGATTGTCATTTGTAAAAGAAGTCCACTTCAGATTCATTAGTCCTTGAAATTTCTGAAGGCATTCAAAAAATTGTTCTGTTAATGAAATATTCTTAGTTACTTAAACATAATAAGATCTAATTGAAATTGAGTCTTTTTTTATTCTAAAAGTTAAATTAAGTGAATAGGATTTGCTTCTGATTTCAAGCCATGGGGTGCATGGAACTGTGCATATAAAGTGTATAACAATCTTACATTGTCACAACATCACCTGATTGTTGAATGGGAGACACATTTTCTCATGGGAAATGATTTTGTTTGCATAATCATGGTTCACAGATAGTTGCAATGATCAGCTAATCCACCAAAGCCAATACCATGTATTTTCCTCCAATGTAAAAAGTTCGTAAGCCAGCTGAAAACTAGAGGTAGCTTGAGCCCAGAAAAAAAAAAATTACCATGAAAAATCTTTTGATTTGCAGAGGCCATGGAAGACTCCCAAGTTTGACAAGATGTTACATATAGATAGGTATAGGATAGGTGAGGGAGCTAAGAGATCACCTGCCTTAGGCCGTGGAAAAAAATATACACCAGCTAGCTGCAGAAGATTCCATAGCCACCACTACCACTGGGAATGATGTGATAGGACTTGATACAACGAGCATAGACTAGAACCTCAAAGTGATTGTAATGGGAAATAGAAGTCATGCAGTTTTTAGGATGTTACAGTTCATGCAGCTTCTTCCCAAAGTCCCCTCTGACGATGTTCCTCCCCGGCCCCGACCAGGTTGGCCTTTGTGTGCTTAAGATGAATCGAACTGCACTTCATTAACACAGTAACTGGACAATAAATAATCAGAGAAGTCCGTGTATATAGTACCTTGTCTTCTCAAGCTGCTTGTGACATGAAATGCTCGTTCATTAATATGGACCTGACTATACAATGTTGGTACTTAGTTAACTCTTGTGAAATGAGTGCAAGAATATTCTTGGCATAAGCCCGTGTATGTAGTACCTTGTCTTCTCAAGCTGCGTCTGACATGAATTAGCTCGTTCATTTGTGTTGGACCTCACTATACATATATGTTGGTACTCAACTTTTGTGAAATGAGTGCAAGAATATTATTGGCCTAAGTTACTACCTTAAAATCATCATTCTAAATAATAAAATTTGGCCTAAAACAATCAAACATAGCTCGCAGGAACTAAGGTAGTACAGTGAGAAAGGTCATCGAGGAAGCTGAGGATGAGTGTTTCAGCTAGGTCGGGGGATTTGGAATCAAGCATAATATATTCTAAAAGCATTTTTTACTGTATTTTATGATTAAGTTGGAGTGGCTATGACCATCAAATCAAGTCCTTAATCTATCGAAATGACTTCACATGAGTGACTTGTATGCCACAAAATCAGGTGGTGATACTCACAGGTCATAGCTCTCCTAGCAGCTTAATTTTCAAAGATTTTGAACGTAAGCGGTGAGTAGCATCAAGCATGAATCACTAGATGCAGGGAGCTTTGAACAGGACATTTGAACCTATGCAACAAGGTATTAGTTTGATCAGTAGGAGAATACGTGTTACAGAACCGTGCTTCATGTATGCAATTACAAGAGATGTAATAAGAAGACAAGGTGCAGGAGGTGGTCAAAAGTCATCAGATCATTTCCAGGCATTAGGTGCAAGGAGCAGGAGTAGGGAAGGGCATCAACCCCACTTTTGGGCTTCTGGTTTTTAGCTTTAACTCCCAAGGAGAAGCAGCATGAACAGTAGCCATGCAGGTCCAGGAGTGTGACCTATTGTTCAGAGCTGACATCCTGCAAGCTCAATTTAGTACATTACCATTTTTATTTACATCCTTGAACCGCAAAGCCACCGGCATAAGGAAAGCATATAGGTGAAAATGCACATACACTATATCCAAATCCAACGGAAGAAGTTGGGCATGTTTTAGTCATTCAAAATGCTAGTTCCACCAAATTGGCTCTTGCCCAGAAACTATAATCATTTCATAGTTCTCGAGAAGAGTGCTAATTTGAAGAAGGATTCCTTACCTCCATACACTATAGCCAAATCCAATGGTAGAAGTTGGGCATGTTTTAGTCATTCAAAATGTTAGTCCCACCAAAGTGGCTCTTGCCCAGAAACTACAATCGTTTCATAGTTCTCAAGAAGGGTATCAATTTGAAGAAGGATACCCTATCTCCAATCAAGTCTTGAGAGTTGATTCAAACATTACTGCACCGTAGTGGGGGAATTTTCATCTGAATGGGTACCCCACAGAAAGAGCAAAAACAAAGCAAGAACATCCAATTTTATGCAAACTGTAAAGTAGCTCATGCTCATGCAACTGCAAAGCTAGTGGGGGTTGTAGACATTCGACAGCGTCCTTCCTAGTGGGAACACAAAATCTATGCCAAATCCAACCCCTTCAGTCCAGCAGATAAGTCTGAATGGCAACTGAACGAAAGTGACCCAGAAGAGAATGGATTGAGAAA
Organism: Piper longum; assembly: GCA_032619315.1. Classification (NCBI taxonomy): domain Eukaryota; kingdom Viridiplantae; phylum Streptophyta; class Magnoliopsida; order Piperales; family Piperaceae; genus Piper; species Piper longum. Next base: position 9,437 of record JAVDBV010071295.1, read on the forward strand.
GAGAAAGAGAACGGATATTGGAATAGCATGTGACCCGCAAAAGGGGGGTTGCTGATAAATTTGCTGGCTATGGAGCTCTCGTAGACAGTACTTTAATGGCGATGGAGGGTGCAGTATAGTACCATGTGTCCACTGTATTTTGTACAGCATTACCCTCCTGAGTGTGGAGTCACAATCTAGTGTAAATATGTCGCATATATGTCTCATATGTCATCATCACTTAATCACATAGAGCTTGTCTCTCTCTGTGTCTCCCAGTGAGTCCTTATTTCATACACAGCTCTTGAATTGAATTCACAGATGAGGTCCCCTTCTGGTTATATGTATCTTGTGAAGGGGAGTTGAAGAATGAAATTTTGTTCCTTTATGAAGATACCCTTTTGAGGTTTTTGGTTTGTCCTCCCATTGTGAGGAAAGAGAGTGAAAGTATGAGCTGGTTGTGGTTGGAATATGCCTTCTCGTGGACATTAAAATCAGCAGGCAAGAAGCAAAGTTTGTGACATTTTGTTGCTGTATTGTTGATGTAATTTACTGTCCTATGTCTGACACGGTGCTCATTAAGGGAGTTTAGTTGATTTTCGAGTAAAACACCTTTTACTTTGACTGAAATCAAATTTGAATGTAACTTGAATAAATTTGAGGTAAGTTCAAAAAAAGAAAAGAAAAAATATTATAAATGGGCTTTGATTGTATTGGGCTCTTAACTAAAAAAATGTATAATGGGCCAAAATGTGTGACACTTCAATTTTGGTTCATTCAAGAACAGAACTATAAATGTTACGATCTAGTCATAATATCTAAAGTTGTTAATCTATAAAACTCGATCAATAATATAAATTGAAATAACTCATTTCACGTCTTCAGAATGGAAGACATTACTAAATTTGTGGCAAAATATATCAAATATAAATAAAAGTACATGCAACCTTTATCTATCCTCCATTAAAGCCGAATTAGGATTACAAGACTTATACATACAATATAAAAAATGTCAATAATGAGTATCAAATATAAATAAAAGTACATGCAACCTTTATCTATCCTCCATTAAAGCCGAATTAGGATTACAAGACTTATACATACAATATAAAAAATGTCAATAATGAGTATCAAATATAAATAAAAGTACATGCAACCTTTATCTATCCTCCATTAAAGCCGAATTAGGATTACAAGACTTATACATACAATATAAAAAATGTCAATAATGAGTATCAAATATAAATAAAAGTACATGCAACCTTTATCTATCCTCCATTAAAGCCGAATTAGGATTACAAGACTTATACATACAATATAAAAAATGTCAATAATGAGTATCAAATATAAATAAAAGTACATGCAACCTTTATCTATCCTCCATTAAAGCCGAATTAGGATTACAAGACTTATACATACAATATAAAAAATGTCAATAATGAGTATCAAATATAAATAAAAGTACATGCAACCTTTATCTATCCTCCATTAAAGCCGAATTAGGATTACAAGACTTATACATACAATATAAAAAATGTCAATAATGAGTATCAAATATAAATAAAAGTACATGCAACCTTTATCTATCCTCCATTAAAGCCGAATTAGGATTACAAGACTTATACATACAATATAAAAAATGTCAATAATGAGTATTAATGGTCCAAAAAATAACAAGTACAAATTGACAAGTGAAATTTGATATTCCATGAGAAAGTAAACAATATACTTATTGTCTATGTGAATTCTCAAAAGATACTAATTAGGAATCATTAGCCTCGGCTTGACAACTTTCCATTCTCACTCGTCATATGCCTTTTATTTTCTTTTATGTCTTTTGGAGCTACTAGTATATCTCAAAACCCTTTATATCTTTCGTATAACTCTTAACCCTGAGCACGAAAGGCGAATACTTTTAAGCCGTTGTCATCAATACCCTTTTGAACTACAAGTCCTAACATTCGTTATACCAAACAGTATTCGTAAACCTCTATGTTTTTCTAGGTATGAGGAAACTCAAAATGTAGAGTTGTTAGGGTTCCTCGGGAATGGAACAGACCGGTCACCACTCCGGAGCTCATTTTAACTAGCACGTGCACTGCTCGCGATACATGCAAGTCGATTTTATCATCTTTCGTTTCACTAAAAATTCGATAAAATTAAATATAACCAAAAGAAGAGATTTATATAATAAGCCCGAAGGCAACTTGCGGTGGATATTCTTTTCGAAATCAGGTTCGAGGGATCTTGTTTTTCAGGATTATTAATCATAGAAGTAAAATAAGTCTAAATAGCACGTGTTAAGTGGGGTCTCATAAAACAACCACTTAATAGGTCTTACGATCAATAAATCAAATCAATAATAGACTATAGTGATAAAAAAATAAGAAGAATTTTAACGGACTGGTGGTCTAAGCTCTAATCGTGACATCTCATCTACAACGAGTACGGACTCCGACACGTACATCCCACTACTAAGGACATTTCTCTATAATGCATGTTTGTGGTGTGTACTTACATCATTAATATCTCATAATAAAGAATACAATGCTAAATAAACATATAACTAAACATCTAGCATGCAAATTGAGACATAATAAAGAAAATAACTAATAAATAAATAAATAAATAATAAAAATACACTTATGAATACATAAATAAATAATAAATACATGAAAATAAATAATACTATAATAAAAATTAATAACATATTTATGCTATATAAATACATGATTAATACAAGTAAATATCAAAATATACTCGTGTTAGTAAACATATAAATAAATAAATAAATAAGTAAATAAATAAATAATTAATATTAATTAATCATGAATAATAATAATAATAATATAGTTGTCTAATTCAAAAATACATTATTAATACAAATAAATAATAACATACACCGACCAAACAAATAGATAAAAAATGAATAAATGAATAAAATTTGGTAAACATGGATAAGATTAAAATTCATAAGTAAATATATATCAATAATAATAATAAACAATCACATAATCATTCATCATATACGAAAAATATATAAATAAAAAATAAATAAAAACACTCGTAACATTAAAATATGCTAAATAATGTGAATATGTATTTAAATTAATGTAGGGATTTTTGAATTACCGAAAACAATAAAAAAATTACAAAAAATAGGCTAAAAATGAGTTGAACATGGTTAAGTGCACTCAACTGAATTGAGTCGGCCGAGTTAACTCGGTTTGAGTCAAATAAATTGGTGGGTTGGGTTGGTTGGGCAGCTTTGGATTGATGGACGCAGACACGAACTCGAGTAGGCAAACGGGTTGGCGAGTAAGTGAACGGGGTTGGGTAGTCGGACGCAAACGTATGCAAACGGGTTTGACGGGGTAGGTAGTGGCCGTTGCTGGAAAATGTCAATGGAAGAGCGGCGAAGGCTACCTCCAGTTGTGATCGGCAAAGGGCATTGATGTGGTAGTGATCGGTCGACAACTGGCTGAAATATAGTAGAAAAATGGGCGGAATCGCTATTGGCAGCGGCGATGATCGCAACCACGACGGTGGTCATGGGTGGTCTCAAAATGAAAATCCCGATGAAAGAAAGCTGTGTGGGTGGTCGTATAGGTTGAAGGTGGCTAGACGATGCCGAAAAATGGCTCAAACGACAGTAGTGGTGGTGAAAAACCAACATACAAAATCTGTTGCAAGCGGCTATTGAAGGCAAAAGACTTATGGGTATGGATCAATAGCCAGCCGTGAAGCGGTCATGGGGGTGCTGGTTCGGTGGCTGGGGGTGGGTTGGAAAGTCACCGGTGGCGGGTTGGATACTCGCCAAAGGCAAGCTAGGGGTGGAAAACTCAGAAATTGTGAGATCTCTGAAAATCGATGGGAGAAAGGTAAGGCTAACGTGAACGGCTCTGATCTTGCCATGTGACACGATTTGAACATCTAACAACTCATGGATTTAGTAGGGCCCACTTATGGGTATATACAATATATATAAATAGATAGAAAACTCAAATCGAGACCGTCCAAAGTTATACTAACTCGAGTCTTAAAAGTGACTCTATATGTGAAAATCGTAGTAAGAAGGCTAAATGGGCATTAAAATCCTGAAATCAATCGGATGAAAATCTAAATCAAGCTGGACCCACATGGGCAATCTGGTAGTTCAAAATCCCTGAGATACATGAAAATGAGATACCCAAAAAATATCAAACGGATGCTACATGCTGCGACAGCCTAGATCTAGGCCTAAACCTTTAGCTAACACAAAAAAAACATTTGTATACCTCGTACAAGCACCGATATCTCATGTTTTATTATAACATAACTGAAACTATTATCTACATGTCACACATACTCAGCTTCCATAACATATTTATATGCCCATTTGGGCTCCATACTCTTAGTCTGAAAACTGGTATTACTCAAAGTCATTTTAACCAACTCGAGACTATAGCCCAAATTGAGCAAAGCTACAATCGGGTAAAACTGTGACACTCAATTTCAATTCACCTAAGAATTGGATCGGAAATGTTGTGATCGAGTCGAGTCATATCTAAAGTAGCTAATCTATAAGACTTGATTAATAATATAGATCAAAATAACCCGCTTGGCTTCAAGAGAATAAAAGATATCGCTAAATATGTGTCAAAATATATCAAATATAAGTAAAAATATAAAAAAAAAATTACGCTGAACACAAGTGTGTGTAGCGTTTATCTGTCATCCCATTTGTGAGATCCTTCAATTTACTCCCACATGTAATATCTACCGGCTTAAGATCATGTTTATAAGTGTGAATGGACTATAGATCTTTAAGTTGGGTTAACTATTTTAAAGAAATTACTTAGGCCCATTACGCTGCACTTTGGACTGGGTCGTTACAAATGGTATGAGAGCCAACCTGGTTCCGTATTAAATAATGGGTTGGACTATGGACGTTGGTTAGGCTGCTGATCACAGACCAAAAAGTCGTGGGCTGGGGCTAGTAACGGGCCAAGTGTAGGGACGTTGGCTAGTCTGCCGGTCACGGACCAAAAAGTCATGGGCTGGGGCTAGTAACGAGCCAAGTGTAAGAAGTTTGGGGACGAAATTTTATAAGGTGGGTGGATTGTGAGATCCTTCAATTTAGTCTCGCATCTAATACCTACCGGCTTAATATCCTCTTTATAAGTGGGAATGAACTATATATCTTTAAGTTGGGTTAACCATTTTAAAGAAATGACTTAGGCCCATTACGCTACACTTTGGACTCGGTCGTTACACCACCAAAACCAACTCAGGATCACCCGACCTATATAATAATAGGAAAAACATCAGTAACGAGTGTTAATAGTCTAGAAACAACTAATAGTCAAATTCACACAGGAGAGTTAACCTCATGTTAAATGAAAATATTTATGTACCCCTCCATAGAATCCCTCATAAGGGAATTAATTAGGAGCCGTCTACCTCGAGCGACAGTGTCCCGTTTCTTACTCATCTCATGCTTTGTCAATTTTAAAAACTATCCCTTACGCGGGAACTTCAATTTCTTTTCTTTCACCCCTCTACATCGCCCGTATCATTCTTGGTCTTGAGTACAAAGGCTAAGTACTCTCGAGCATACACCTTTAGTACCTTTTGAAACCACAAATTTACACATGCATTGCATTGCAATACCTGTAAACCTCAACACTTCTCTGAGTTTAGGAACTGAAAGGTGGAGTTATTAGGATACCTCAGGAATGGAACATACGCTCACTAAATCCAAAGCCCGCTTCTAACACACGCCCTATTTGAAGACATGGTCGTCGATTTTCCCTTGTCTCACATCTCACTGGAAAACTTGAGAAAATCAGATATAAGCATAGAAATGGTTTTATATAATAGGTCGGAAGGTAACTTATGGTGGATCTTATTTTCGAAATCAGACTCGATGGGTCTCCTCCTCGAGAGTTATTAATCATGGAAGTAAAATATATCTAAATAACCCATGTTAAGTAGTGTCTGATAAAATAGACACTTAACACATCTAATAATCTTGAAATCAAATCAGCAATAGAATATAGAGATGAAAAGTGAAAAAAGTCCTAACGAACCTGTGGTCCAAGCAGGGTTGTGAAAATCGGCCGAGTCGGATCGGACTCGGCCGATTTAAATCGGATTGGCGCCGAGCCGATCCGATTTC
>JAVDBV010071321.1:0-11441 GCA_032619315.1 Piper longum
CTTGTTTCCTTAATTATACGGCTTAGTGGTTTTATCACTAATGCGGAATTGCCTCCGCAGGTGTGCAGATACGAAATTAGGTGGGAGAAGCCGTTGACAACCAGAGCATGGAGCAAGATAAACATGAGGACTCCCTTTTAATTTTATTTGAGTTATATATGTGGCTATGGGAAACGGTCCTAGACAGTGGGAACAAAGCTTATACATTGTTGTTAAATTTTTAACATTCAGCAACTTATTAGTTTGTTTAAGTAACACCTGGCCATTTAGGCCCAATTAAATAATTGAAAAATGGCGGGTCGTTACATAGAGGGCTGAGATGAACGAGAATGAGATTTGATGCAAGAAGCAATAGATGAGATGGCCAAGGAAAGAAAATGAGATAGAAAGGGGACGCTGCCGCTCGAGGGCGACAGCTCCCGTTAGTGCCCTTGTGAGATTTCTTGAGGAAGTAAACAGTTTTTATTCAACAGGAGGATTAGCTCTCCTGTGCCAGTTTGATATTAGTTATTTTCCAGGCCGGTAACACTCGTTACTGACGGTTTTCTTATATATTTGTGGGTGAGGATCGCGAGGACTGAGAGCTGTCGGGACTGTGGATGAACAGCACAGAGTCGCGCACACATGTACCCGCTATGTGTATTATGTAATGACTGTGTGCTAGTGTTTTGTGAATGGAGATTTTATGGCGTTATATTTTGATAAACTTCTTACGTAGTGAGTAGATAAATATAAATGAGTAAGGAGCCTTGGAGCTCTGTCTTGGCCCAGGTGAAAGTGAACGTGATAAAGATTGTATGTGATTATCGATTGTCATGTTTTACATCATTTTGAAAGTATTTATACATACCCTTGTTGTGGACAGGTTGGCCCTTATTGCACTTTTAGGGGAAATTATGTCCATTTTTTATTAGAAATAAGTATTTTCCTTACGATTTCTCGTTTATTATTATCATTTTGATTTTTGCTTACCTGTCATGGCATGCACATAGAACAAGCGTTAGAACCCAAGCATGTCATTCATCCTATGCATGCTGCATCTCCGTCTTAACTCCAAGAGTAAGTCCGGGTCAACTTAACCGAGCCTATTAGATAAGCGAACGGTTCAGTCGCCGGTAATACTTCCGGGTTGGTTCATGGGTGACCCGAAACGGGGTGTTACACCACCGCAGCTGGCCAGCCTATGAAATAGCCAATCAACAACAAGTCTAGGAGACGGCTCCTAAGTGATTCTAGTTCAATCAACTAACAATAGCATGTGTTTTTCGATACCGTACTAGTCACGTACTTCTAAACGGATGGGGTTCAAACGACCTAAAGAACCACTATCTCTCCTTGGTTCTACAGGGACTCATAATGTGGTTTGACGCATGTGTCATCCGCTCTTAAGTGGTGTGTGACCTACCATCCCGTACTAATTTGTAGTACTAATCTTGACTCACATGACTACTACTGTTGTGGTAGACTCTCAAGCAAAGCTGTCCTATCTCGTCAGCGTGTTATGGTCTGATTGAAGTTCCTGTCTCCGTCGTTTCCAAGCTTGGGTGAAGTTGTCTCCTCCAAACTGGTTTGCTATAGGCTACCTGCACTATAAGTCCTAAACAATATCACGAAGGTACCTCCTATACTCGGGGCAAAGTTTCATCTATGACTTGAGGTAATAACCTAATCATGTTGGCGAAGCACAAGGAAAATATTGTCACCCTAATGGACACTCCCTCACTGAACCCATCATCTATGCCAAAATTCTAATATTAGTCAAACATCTCCTTTTAACTAGGCCAAACTCTATTTGAGTTAAATTATGTATTTGATCATTTGCTAAATATCTGATCTGTGTAACCCTGGCTGTGGGTCACACGTATGTTGTCCTGTTGACTAAACATCTGACCATTGTGGTCATCCCATATGGATATCATACTATCATGTTGTCTAATCAGTCCATGCACATCCAATCGATGACTGTCACCAACCTTGCCTATGATACTTAAAAGATTGTCACTAACATTATCTTTCAATACACATCTAACCCCAAGAATGTCAAGTCAAGGCGATGGTATGTAAGATGGCTGGTGAATCAATCATGTGCCATCACATCCAAATAATTCTAGTGCGCCAAATTTTCCTCTGTCTAGCTGATGCTAGCATAGCTATTTATTGCCCTCAATATTTGAGTCAACTCTCCCCTCAATGTTGTGATATGTGGTCTCTATTCAAAGCTAACAACATCCTCAAGTAGTTGTCCTCCTGTAAGATAAGGTTACTATTTGGCCTTTGATTTAACTATAACTGCTCACTCGGACGGTGGTTATGCATCATGGTCGGTGGTTGGGTAACGCGGATGGTAGTAGTGTTATTCGGTTGGTGGTTCTGCATCACGATCAGTGGTTAGGCAACTCGGACAGTGGTTGTGCATCACAGATGATTGTTATTCTACTCAGACAGCGGTTGTGCTATGCAGATGGTGGAGCCCGATTCTGATCATGAATGTCATGAACCCATTACTGTCCTTGGCATGCTTACCTCCATGTGTCTATCTCCCCAGAGGTGGCTCCTATCAACTCGGCTCAGGTTATCTGTAACGACCCGCCATTTTTCAAAACAGTGTGGGCCTAACTGGCCAGATGTTACATAAAATTAAGCCAAACCAACCATGTAACAACCAGCCCTAACCAAACCGGACATTACTTCTATATTACATGATTTCTATTAAAGTCGAAAGTATAACTCATTCAAAGTAAACTACGTTTTAGACAAGACATAATAATAATCATCCCACAGTCTTGGACAGTTTCCCATATCCACATTTATAACTCAAATAAAATAAAAAGGAAATCCAATGCATTACAATTTTCTCCGAACCTTGGTTGGTAAAAGATCCACCAACCATGCTCTCAATCTATGCCTGAATCTGCACACCTGCAGAGGCAATTTCGCGTTAGTGATAAAACCACTAAGCTATATAATTAAAGAAACAAGTCAAATATACTCCCTATTCTTATTTTAAAAGTCTTTTGGTGAAGTGAGCCTATGCCGAGCTCTTATGATGCGGGGAGGGTGGTCGCCCATCCCACTACAATCCCATGCATGCGTACACACACTACGTGACCTATGGCCTGTGTAGTTACCGATATTTGCCATTGCCTTATCCTCTCGGTATCACAAGTGCATAATGAGCCGTCTGCCTGACATCCCCTTTCGGCATGGGGGCATGTTTTCAAGTTCTGGATTGCCGCCGCACGACAGAGACTCCTTATTTAGCGGGTGATGCCTCGTGTAGTGGGTGGTGCTGCCTCGTGACAGAGAGTCCCTATTTTGCGGGTGCTGCATCGTGTCAGAGACTCCATATTTGTCTTACAAGTAAATTTAAAAGTGCGGTCCTGTGTCGGACTAAGTCAATTCCTTGACCCCGGTTGCACACGGTGCATGGTGGTCAAATTTGGGCTTAAGCCGACGAGGACTGCCAGAAGGGAATATACAACATTTCAGTAATTATATAGACCTGGTAGTTTGTATGAAATCCCGCAACTGATATCAACAATCCTAGTCTGAACGAGGACATAAAATTAAACATGAGTATAATTTTATTCATGTAGAAAATGCATGCAACTACATGACTAATATAACAATCAATTTTTGACAATATAAAATGTGCCATGTTGAACATCATTAATTATTTAATTTTCAACAATTCTAGTGATATAATTAATTATTCATGTGATATAATCATTTAAGTCCTTCTTTACATTTTAAATTAATTATCCCAATTATAATCCTCACTAAAATAATTATTAATTTATAACCAATAATTAATTACTATTATTGGTATGTTCTTTAACTGATTTTTATTATCCTAATTAAAGGATATCACTAATATAATTATTTGTAATTTATTTAATTCAATATGGTTCCACCCATCATTATTTACTTATGCTATTTCGTGATTTTCTAGACGATTATATTTTATTATACCATTTTCTACCTTGCTAATTCGTTATTAAAATAATCATTTTATTTACCAAATATTAATTTAATATGGTAAAGTGAAGTCTTTATTTTATTTATCACTTATAACCCTTCGATTCAGTTTAATCATTTGTAATAAGCCGATTAATTATTTACCGTTTATCATGACCGTAATTTTATTAATTATAGTAATTTCGTGTAATAATTTATGAACTTATTGTGTTAGCCACTTAACTCGTATCCTATTAAATTAAATTTTTTTAAGGTTTCAATATGAGTTAGTATTATTGTTTTAACTCGACCCATATTGAGTCAACCCATATTTTCAAGTTTGCCATCTTCTTCTTCTTCGATGATCTTTTCTTCTCCCACCTTCATCTTGGTACCAAAACTAACACCGTCGTCTTCTTCTTCAACCCAAAACTAGACTACAGCTTTTATTTACTCCGACAATCTAATTAGAACCCCAAAGATCCAAGCTTTATCGCAGCTACTCAATGGGAATCTAAATTGCACCCTTCATGGCGACCGACCCGCACCACCCAAGGTAATGACACCGACCAGCACCACCCAGGGTGTCCCCATGACTGGCCACCCAAGGCGATCCCGACATGGCCAATAGCACCCTCCCAATCCTCCCTTCTTTCCTGCCCAACAACCCAAAGCGCAAAGAAGAGGAACGCCACCCCACTGCTGAAATCAGCAGAACGTGCTGCTCTCCTTGGCCATGAAATTCGATGGAAACCAACTTATATGAAATTACCACCCATGCATAATGTCGTTGATGTAATACAAGATCAACAATAACCCTGAATTGCTACTGTATGTGAGTTCCCTCAATTTAGTCCCACATCTAATACCTACCGGGCAAATATCCTATTTATAAGTGGGAATGGACTATAGATCTTTAACTTGGGTTAACCATTTTAAAGAAATGACTTAGGCCCATTACGTTGTACTTTGGTCCGAGTCGTTACAGGTGGTTCAGAGCCCGGTTTCCCAAAAGCTCACATCATATGACTCAAGCACCTTGTTGAAGAGTCCAATACTTATCTTTCTCCAATGCGGTATGTCATTAGTAAATTAGTAGACTCACTAACAAACCTAAGTAATCACTGAAATGAATAAAAAAAATTAAGCATAACACTGGTATGGGACGGTGTGCCGCTTATGTGTCCTGCTAAGTGCACGTGACACCTAAACCAATGAATGTATATGGGACACCTTTACAATCAGCGGTGTTATCTGCGTAGTATGGGTGGTATGGGACGCCTGTGTGATATGGATAACAGTGTCATGGGACAGTGTGCCCCACTTTAGCAATGCATGTGAATGGCAATGCTTAATAATAATAATAATAATGATTAAAACAAAAAAAAATTAACGAACCATAACGGAATAAATAAGTCAGATGGCAAGCACTCGTAGGGAGTCGAGCCAAACTGCGCAGTCAAACTCGAACGTGGAGAGTGTGTTGGGCCAAATTCTGACGGCCATACAGGGACTAGCGCAGGCTTCAGAAATACCAGTTATGTGGTTCAGAACATGGCGTAGCGGTTACCGGTATTGGTACCAGGGAATGGAGCTCCAAATTCGGCTGCAGGTCCTAGTAACGTCCCAAATGGGGATCGGTGGAGCGCCCAAGAGCGAGTAGGGGTAGCTGACCTGGGCGAGTGAGGGGAACTTCCAAACCCATTGCCACCGGTAGTCCGACAAGTGGTACTGCCATTTGTGGATGACAATGATCGTTACACTGTAAAGAAGTTTTGGAAGAACAGTGCTAAAGTATTCATTGGAGGGACTTACCCAATGAAGGCGGAAAGCTGGATTGATATTACTGAGAAAGCATTTAGAGCTCTCTATGTGCCCCATCGCCATCAAGTAAGGTTGGCAACATGCATGCTTTAGGAGGAAGAATCGTATTGGTGGAAGTCAATGGAGATGACTACGTTCCATCAACGGGAGATTTCGTCCATTTCATGGGGGGAATTTGTGATAACTTTTAATGGATAATACTTTCCTGAGTCTGTGGTCCAGAAGAAAGCAATGAACTTTGCTACTCTTGTCCAGAGGGATGATTCAGTTAGGGAGTTTGAATCCAAACCCAAAGAGTTGTCCATGATTCCAGTAGTAGCAAAATATCTAGATGTATTTCCAAGCAAGCTTCAAGGGTTATCTCCTAAGCAGGTGGTGGAATTTGTCATTGACTTAGCACCTGGAGTGTCACAAATCTCTAAAGCATCATACCGCATGGCTCCAGCGGAGCTCAAGGAGTTGAAAAGTCAACTGGAAGAGTTGTTTCAAGCAGGTTTCATCCGACCAAGTACTTCACCCTGGGGAGCCCCTGTTCTTTTTGTAAAGAAGAAGGATGGCTCACTTCGATTGTGCATAGACTATCGCCAACTCAATCAAGTGACAGTCAAGAATTGGTACCCTTACCGAGGATTGATGATTTATTTGATCAACTGAAAACAGCCGAAGTATTTTTAAAAATAGACTAACAGTTTGGATATCATCAGTTGCGGGTGAAGAAATCTGATATACAGAAAACGGCTTTCCGAACTTGATATGGACACTATGAGTTTCTAGTTATGCCTTTTGTTCTGACAAATTTGCCAGCGGCCTTTATGTCACTTATGAACACGGCATTCCACGAATACTTGGATAAGTTTATTAACGTGTTTGTCGATGAAATTTTGGTCTATTCAAATAGTGAGGAAGATCATTTGAAACACTTGTCCATTGCTCTTCAAGTTTTGAGGGAGAATAAATTGTTCGCCAAATTATCAAAGTATGACTTCTTGATGAAGGAGGTGAATTTCCTCGGACATATTGTCTCAGAGGAGGGAGTCGTAGTGGATCGATTAAAAGTGAAAGAAGTCACTGATTGGCCACAACCCAAGTCAGTCACCGATATCCGAAGTTTCCTTGGGCTAGCAGGTTACTATCGGAGATTTATTAAAGATTTCTCATTGGTGGCATCACCAATGACTAAGCTTACACGCAAGGGAGTCAAGTTCGAATAGAGTAGCAAGTATGAGGAGAGTTTCCAATCTTTGAAGAAGAGTCTAACTACCGCACCAATCCTAACTGTGCAAAATGGCAATGAAGGATTTGTGGTCTATAGTGATGCATCTCTAGTGTGGTTAGGATGTGTCCTTATGCAAGATGGTAAGGTGGTGGCTTACGCCTCTCGCCAATTGAAGATTCACGAGCAAAATTATGCAACCCATGACTTAGAATTGGCAGTAGTGGTTTTTGCACTAAAGATTTGGAGACACTATTTGTATGGAGCCCAGTTCGAATTATATACTGACCACCAGAGTTTGAAGTATATCTTCACACAAAATGACCTTAATCTTCGACAAAGGCTGTGGATAGAATACTTGAAGGACTATGACTTCCAAATCATATACCATCTGGGAAAAAGCGAACGTGGTAGCCAACGCATTGAGTCGGAAGGGCAAGGTGGACAAAGGTCAACAACTAGCTAGATTTTGGGCTGGGTCAGCTGAGTTAAGCTAGCACAAATGGAAGATGAGGAGTTGAATGAAATGTTGGACAAAACTCCTGACATGGTGGCAGATTCTAACGGTGTAATCAGATTTAGAGGAAGGTTGTGGGTACCCAATGATGATGCACTAAGGCGGGATATCCTTGAGGAGGCTCATCGTTCAAGGTTCTCAATATACCTTGGTGTTACAAAAATATACCAGGACCTAAAGCGAACCTACTAGTGGATTGGAATGAAGAGGGATGTAGTGGATTTTGTCTCTAAGTGTCAGACATGCCAATTGATCAAAGCACAACATCAATTACACGGTGGATTATTACAATTTTTAGAGCTACCTACTTGGAAATGGGAGTGTGTCGCATGTGATTTCATCACTAAATTCCCAAGGACTCAGAAAAGACATGACTCAATATGGGTGGTTGTGAACCGTCTGACTAAGGCATCTCACTTTATCCCCACAAAATTAACAAGGACAGCGGGATACCTAGCCGAACTATACATCAATAACATAGTCAGGCTGCATGGAATTCCAAAGGAGATAGTCTCTGACAGAGATTCTCTATTCATGTCACATTTTTGGGAAGCTTTCCAAAAAGCTATGGGGACCCAAATTAAGCTAAGTACAGCATATCATCCTCAAATTGATGGTCAGAGTGAGAGGACCAATCAAAGTTTGGAGGATTTGTTGAGAGCTTACATCTTTGACTAGGGTGGAGATTGGGTGAAGCACTTAGCCTTAGATGAATTCACCTACAATAACTCTTATCAGGCCAGTATCGGGCTTGCACCGTTTGAAGCCTTATACCGTAGGCCCTATAGATCTCCATCGTGCTGGTTGGAGTCTACCGAGGCAGTTATAGTCGGGCCAGAGATGGTGAGAGAAGCAGCTGAGAAAGTGCAACTCATCCAGCAAAGGCTTAAGGCAGCTCAGGATTGGCAGAAAAGTTATGCTGACACTCAAAGGAAGGACTTAGAATTCCAAGTTGGGGAGTTCGTTTACCTTAAGACCTCACCTAAAAAGGGAGTGATCAGATTCAGAACATCAGGGAAGTTGAAGCCAAGATTCATAGGACCATTTCCAATTCTGGATCGAATCGGAAGTTCTGCATATAGATTAGCATTACCACCAAGCCTAGATGGTGTACACAATGTCTTTCATGTGTCAATGCTAAAGAAATATGTATGAGATGAGAATCACATTATCACAAATTTTGCAAACTTAGAGCTGCAATCGGATTTAATTTACGAGGAAAAACTGATTCGCATCTTACCAAGGGAAACAAAGACACTCTGTAACAAGGAGATCCCTTTGGTAAAGGTATTGTGGAGAAATCAGGGATTAGAAGAAGCTACATGGGAAACTGAACAGGCACTAGCCAGGAAATACCCTAGCCTATTTGTAGCTTAAAAATCCTTGTAATTGTTGTAACGTGAATTGATACCAAAGATGTATTGATTATTGGATGTTCTATTCATGCTATGATATTTTGGGGACGAAATAATTTTATGTTGGGGAGAATGTAAAGACCGAGAAAAAATAAATAAAAAAAATAAAAAATGTTTAACGCGGTGGGATCGAACGTGGGAAAATTTAATTTTTTTATTTAAATAAAATATTGTTAGCTGGTTAAGTACGAATTACCCAGTTAAGTGAAAAGTACTTTTTAACCGGTTAATTTTAGTTAAATAGGTTGAGTCGACTACACCATTTACCCATTTAATGTGTTAAATGAACTATACCATTTAATGTATTAAATGAACCATACTATTTACCCATTTAACCAGTTAGGTGAACCATACCATTTAACTGTTTAAATGGTTAAGTGAACCATGTGTATTACCTAATTACCCGGTTAAGGGAATTACGGTGAAGGGGTGTTTCTACGTACCCTAGCCGTATTTTATTTCATTATAAAAGGGGGTAAAAGTGGGGGGCGTCACCCTCATTTTTTCCTTCGGATTGGCGCCGTCTTTCTCCTTGCTTGGGTAATTTTCCTTCTATTCTTATTTTTAAATTTCATGCATGCATATTTCAGATTGTAATAAGTTTAATTTCATTGATAACAAGTTTTAATAATCACGGGTACTAAAGTTTTAAATCAATAACAAAAACCGGAACAGTACCACCGACGACCTCCTTGCTGGGGATCGTGGTGGTGAACAACCCGACATGGGAGGACGACCCTCGTGGTCGACCCATCATGACCGATTGTCCCCGGAGATGAAGGCCGGCTTAAATTAGTTGTGGCGAGAATAGGGCGAAATGAACATTGTTGGCGAAGGTGGGTGAAGAAATCCGGCCGGCGTGGGCCGCAATCGGAGTCCAATCCGGTTGGGAAGGGTCTCTGGAGGGTTGAGCATACCTAATCAAACACCTGATAGGAGCGGTGACCCTCGACGGCGGCGGAAATGGCGATGCAAGCATGGGCAGCGGAAATGGCGAAGCTGCTGGAATCAGGCGATTCCAGTGTCTCCGTGGCCGGGTAGTGGCCGGGGGTTGTTAGTGAGGAACCGTGGCAGCATGGCAGAGCTGGTCGGCGGCGGTCGACGATGATTGACGGCAGCCGGAGGCGAACGAAGTGCAGTCGACGACCGTTATCAAAGTGACGACTTTCGGCTATGATTTTTAGCATACCCGAGAGGCAGCGTCCAAAAGTCCTATTCAGGATCAAAGTTGGTATGGAGATGAGTTGATTAACGGTGGTGGGGTAGCTAGTTGTGGCTTGAAGACGATGAACAGTGCGTCAGAAAACACCCTATTACAGGCCTGTTTTGGAGAGAGTTGGGGAAGAAGTAGATGGCAGTTTCAAAAATATGGGTTGACTCGATACGGTTTGAGTTAAAATAATATTAACTAGTGATAAATCCATAAAAATAATTATTCTAATGGGATATGAGTTAAGTGGCTAAATTAATAAATTAATATATGGAAGTTTCCACAAATAATAAAATACGGTCGTGGTACACTGTCAATAATTAATCGGCTTGTTACAAGCGGTTAAATTAAATCGAGGGGTTAAAAATTATAATCGTATAAAAATTGGACATTTATTAAATTAATTAAATTAAAATAATTGTATTAAGAATATCCTTAAATTAGGATAATACAAATTAATTAAAGAATATACCAAAAAATAGTAATTAAATTCCTCGTTATAAATTAATAATTATTTTATTAATTGTCAAGGGGTAATTATGATTTAGATAATTAATTTAAAATGTGTAGAATGACTTAAAGGAGTATGTGTAAAACCCGTGACTCGAGTGAGGGTTTTATTAAAGTGAACCAATCGGTTTGAGTCGAGTCAGTTCATAGACCGCACGCTGAGTCGAGACTAACGTGAGTTATGAGCGATGGGAGTCACATATACCTGAATGTATGATGATAACGTTAAAGAAATCATGTGAGATTAGTTATCAAAATATATGAAAGTATGCAGTAATTTTTTCTTTTGATAGATTTGATCGTAAAAATAGTTTAGGCTGATTAATTCATTTGGACGCGTTATTGGGTAGTTAGGGTGGGTTATTAGTTATAGAGCATGTCATTTGGATGCTATGATGTTTTTTTTTATTTTATGGGATTTTACCTATTTATATATATATTTTTAGGGTTTATTACGAGTTAGTTATTATTTTGTCTCGAGTAGGAATCGAGTCAATACTTATTTATGAGATTGCCATCGCGGTGTTTTTTTTCTCCTCAAACCCAACACTTCTCTCCACCCCGTACCAAACCCGACGCCGCCCTTGGACACCATCACCGCCGAGCGCCGCTCCGCCGTATATCGATGCCGCTCGGCTCGGCCGTGCCACCACAGTGCCGCCCCGACCAACCCCGGCCGCGATTAGGCCACCACGACGCCGGATTCACCCCGCGACGCCACCACCATTTCTAGCCGATTCGGCGCCGTTTGAGTCGTGCCACCACCGCCGCAACGTCAATGACCACCTTCACCAC
>JAVDBV010071330.1:0-14547 GCA_032619315.1 Piper longum
GTGCATGTTGTCGCACAAGCCGGGGAAGGGTCGGGAAGGATGAGGGAAGGGGGAGGGCAACCAGATGTCGTTGCCGGTATTGATGGCTGGCAGAGACACATGCACGCGGAGGTGGCGATTGTAAATGGTAAAATAGAGAGAGAAGGAGGAAGATAAGGAAGGAAAGAGGGGCGGAGGCTAGGCGGAGTCGATGGCGGCGAGGGTGTCTCCTGTGGAGCAAGGGAAGAAACAAAGGAAATAGGGGTGGCGTTGGAGGAGGAGAGGTGGGAAAGAAGAAGAAGAAAAGAAAACGTTAGGGATAGTTTTGTAAATAAAACTTGACTCGCTCCCAACTCGAATCAATAATAATAAATAAATTTAAAAAATATATAGAATAATTATGATAAAATACCATAAAATAAATATGCTCAATAAAATAAAATAACATGTTCTAATCCTACCAACCCATCCAAAATTTCTATTTAAGACATTCTAACACGATAAACGGTGCAATTCTAATTTCTACGGTCTAATGGATGAAATAAAAAAAAAATCATGCGAACTGTCATATATTCTCATAACTCATATTTTTTATGTGTTACTAAAGTTATCATCATACACTTTGGCTTGACCCTCATGGCTCATAACACACGGCTGGCTTGAGATTGGCGTACGTGTTCTGAAACTGACTCAACTCAGACAGACAGCTAAACCAATTGATTTGCGAGTCATAGGTTTTACAATTTCCATTATTATGTTACACTTATGATAAAATACATATTTTTCAAGCTAGTAAATATAGATTATTTTACATAATGCAAAATTCATTATTAGCATTTAATTCTAAATATTTTTAATTTTCTTTAAAATGCTGAAATGAAATAATTAAGTCATTTGGATAATTGACAACCTTAATTGCTTTCAGATTAATCTTGGTATATTTATAGCAATAATTTTTGAAGTGTTATATGAGCTATGTTGTGAGGTTTTAATCATGATATAGTTAAATTTTGTCATTGCATGCATGTTTCCTCGTATAATAATCTTTTATAATTTTATTATTTAGTTCAGATTAGGATTGTGTGTAGTTGTTACAGGTGTCTCATCAGACTTCCAGGTCTGTGTGATTACTTGAAATTTTTTATAATCATTTTTGACAACCCGGTCGGCCTGAGCCTAGATTCAACCACCTTCGCCGAGCGCAACCGACATAAAAAAATGACTTCTTCTAACATGGGGCCGTACCTTTAAAATTATTTGAAAAATGAAATACAGGCCCCATGCCGAAAGGGATGACATGACACAATGGTACAAGACAACTCATTATATACTTGCGATACTAAGAGAGTAAGCCAATGGCAAATATCAGTAACTATAGACCGTGGGACACATAGCGTGGGTTAGCATACATGGGATTGTAGTTGGATCGGGCGGCCACGCCTTTCGGCATAAGTGAAGCTCAACACATGCTCACAATCACTAGAAGACTTAATAAGAATGATGTGAAATATGTTGACTTATTTTTATAATTATATGACTTAGTGGTTTTATCACTAACACGGTTTTGAAACTCCGAGGGAACAACTTTAGATTGATGGTTGAAGATGTGGTTTGTTGTTCCCTTACCAACCGTTATTACAAGAATTGATAAATAAGATTGGACTTCAATTTATATTATTTTGACTTGTAATAGTAACTATTAGAAATAGTTTGGAGACTGTGGGACTCTGTTTTCCCGTAGTAGGTTTATTTTGTGACATCATTTCCATGAAACCATCTTATGTAGCAGAATATATTTTTATGGATAATAATTTCTTTAAAATGTTTAACTTTCATGGTTAATTATTCCAAAATATTTTCTTTCAATTATATCTCACGCGTAATTGTTTACTTGTTTTGCCATGTTATCATATATTTGCATGCATTTTTATTTTTATATCATTATATATTTTTGGGTAACCACGGCCGGCTAAGGCTGGTCGTTACAAAATTTTTGGGTTTTGGGTCCTCTTTCTGTCACCCTTGCACCCCAAGAGCGCCCATGTGCTCGTACATGTTGAAAAACTTGTGTTTTAACTTCTGAAATTGGTGCCTTTGCGCTCGTGGAGAGCTTTTGTGCCAGTAGCCAGTACTCTTGCACTTGGCTGGCATCCTTGAGATATAGGCTTTTCATGCGGCGGTAAATTCTATTAGTTGGCTTGGCTGTTGTCAGTGCAAGCACCCTTACTCCTCCTGGTGCCCTTGCGCCGATCTTGTTTCCCTTTTCTATGTAAATCACATTCCTAGCCAATCCCCACTTCTTCTACTCCACCCCTCTCCTCTACCAAACCCTTCTTCTTCATTTCCAGAACTCCCCAGGCCTTCTCCTTTGCTTCCCTAGCTTTAGAAGTTGAAGGTTTTGGGTGCTCTAAATGACCTCCTTCTAACCTTCTTGGAGGTAAGGTCTTTTCTCCTTTTTCTGTGTATTGAATATCTATTTGTGCTTGTATGCGTGAAGTGAATATTTTCCTAGGATTTTATGAATATAGTTCTCTGTATTATAAATGTTTTTGCTTTGGTTTGAGCATTTTTGAAGCTATAATAAAATAGTTATGATGTTTACTCGGTAGGATGTTAGTTTGATGCACACTTGTGGTGAGCTTGGCCATAACTTTTTCATTTCAAGTAATAAAAATGGAATCTTGATTTGATATGACTCTTGACTCATGTAGATACACTCTCACATGCTACATTCATATTCTTTTACTTGTTTCATGCCTAAATGATAGAAGAAATTATATAAAATTGTTATCTTTTGCATGTTCAGATCTGTGATGCATGTTCCAAGATTTTAATGTCTCTGTGATGTTTCTATTTGACTGAGATCTTTTGTGCATGTTGGCTAGCTATACTCCACTAAACTGTAACTCATGAACAAAACTGGAAGTAAAAGACTATAATCTCTGCTTTAGCTAAGTTTGTTAAAATCTTATAAAATTTAATTATTGTCCTGACAAATATCTACTATAAATCTAGGTAGTTTGGACTTATTCAGAGTTCATTAAGGGAAAATATGGTAGAGTTTGTAGAATTGTCTAGTATTTTACCCATATCTTATTATGTCTATCACCTATGCCTTGGTAATGTTTCAAGTCTTTTGGTCATCATTATGACCTTGAAAAAATTTCCTATCGTAGGTGGTAATGTTCTACCCAGAGATTCCAGTGCTAGAAGCTTGTGTTCAAGAATATCTCTAACTTTCTCTAGACTTATTATGGGTCCGATCTTTCACAGAAACCTTAATAGTGGTGTTAGGAATCCATAGTAAGTTCTTTTGTATTTTTAGAATGCCAGAATTTTTTGAACTAAGTTCAGCAAGTTAGGTGTGTAGCCCATTACCATAGTTTATAAAAACAACCCATTATGTTTACGGGCCTAGAAACCCAGTAAGCCCATAGTTGCTAACGTTAATAAAATTTAGGATATTACCTAAGCTTATTAAGAGAAAGCACAGTATGTTTCAGCCCATTGTAAAACCGTTCATGTGGTTAAGTAATTAAGCTAAGTTAGAAAACTTTAGCAAAACTTTAGCAAAAACCACTTCAGCCCAGAGCAGTAGGGAAGGTTGTATCTAGCCATAGCTGTGGGGGCTGTCCAGGATGCCTCTAGTGGATCTAGGCTATGCCTTGGTTGTGTCAAATCCTATCGGACGCGTTCTCATCAATGGGTTGTGTGTGAGGGATTGTTGTTATTTAGTAATGCATCTTGTTGACTAGTTTCACAGTGTTGTCTATGAGGAAGTTCGAAGCTATCTTTGGAATGGACTGGATGACTAGACACCAAATGTAAAACCCCTGACTCGAGTTAGGGTTTTAGTAAAGTGAACTAGTCGGTTCAACCGTCGGTTCGAGTCAAGTAAGTTCATAGATTACACACTGAGTCGTAGCCAGCCGTGAGTTATGAGCGATGAGGGTCAAGTGTACTTGAATGTATGATGATAACGTCGCAAAGATGGTGAGAAATGAGTTATCAGAGTATATGAAAGTATGCAATACATTATGTTTATTTATTTGATCGTAGAAATAGTTTTAGGCTGAATAACGCATTAGGACGCGTTATAGGGTAGTTTGGGTGGGTTATTAGTATAGAGTATGTCATTTGGATGTTGTGGTGTTCATTTTGTTTTATGGGATTTTCCCGCTAAAAAATTGCCGGGACTCGCCGAAAAATCTCTCAACTTGCCGAAAAACTATGATTGGTCTTCCACCCGGTTTACATGGTAGGATGCTATGATTGAATGATTGGTGTGCTATGTATTTTTATGTTAATAAAAAATATGGTTATATGTGACTGTGTAATATTAAAATAAATGCTAAATGATTAATTAGGTAGACTAAATAAGTATGGTATTCTAATACAACGTAGAGTAGGAAAACTATATTAATTATTGTTGATGTGTGTTGATTGATGCATGGTTGATGTGTGTGTGCTATAAGATGTGTGAATGCATCATGAATGGGCATTAGTATTTAGTTTTGATGTGTAGGTACAAAGTAGGAGCTTGTTGACTAGGTGCGCAACCACTCTTGGAGCTTCTACCAGGTCTGTTTAGGACTCGTCTCTATGTTACGCTCTATTCTATCGTATGTTTGATTTCTTACTTATAGGACGAGTTAAGTGGCATTTTATCAGATCCCACTTATCTCGGGCCATTTAGCCGATCACATACATAAGGTGCTAGTGATCCAGTAACTCAACAAGGTGTTTCCAATGAATTTATGCGTTGCAACCATGCATGTAAGAGTTCTAATGGAAATGAACTAAGAAGAGGTACGAAATACTTACACCACAATGGAAAGGCACCGGAGAGGAGGCAAGGAGGAGTGGACTGCTATGGGAAAATTTTCTCTTCCCTTTCCTTTTTCTCTCCCCCCTTCTCCTAACCCCCTCCTCCTATATATATATATGCTTCAATGTGTTCCTCAATTAAATTCACACATCTATTCATGTATAGGTATTTCCTTGGTTCAACGAGGCCCTCAATTAAATTCTCACATCTATTCATGTATAGGTATTCCCTAGGTTCAACAAGTTCCTTTATTAAACTCTCACATCTATTCATGTATAGGTATTCCCTAGGTTGGGTTCGTCTTTCCTAATGCCAGAGTTTGGCCTTTAGTCTGGGTTCGTCTTATCTAAGGCTAGAGCTGGGTTTACGTTGAACCTTGTCCGGTCTATTTGATAACCGACCATATCGATTCATCGAAAATAATATTTCACTATATTTTAATTTTTTTTTCACGGTTCTTACAATCCGGTGGCACTGGGTTTGGAAGTTCCCCACACTCGCCTAGGTCAGCTACACCTACCCGCTCTTGGGCTCTCCACCGATCCCCATTTGGGACGTTACTTGGACCCGCAGCCAAATTTGGAGCTCCATTCCCTGCTACCAATCCCGGTAACTGCTGTGCCATATTCTGAACCACAGAACTGGTATTATCTGAAGCCTGCACTAGTCACTGTATGGCCGTCAGAATCTGGGCCAACACACTCTCCACGTTTGAGTCTGACTGTGCAGCTTGGCTCGACTTCCTACGAGTGTCTGCCATCTGAAAATTTATTCTGTTATGGTTCCTAAAAAAATAAAATTTTTTTCATTATTATTATTATTATTATTAAGCATTGTCATTCCCATGCATTGCTAAAGTGGGTCACACTGTCCCATGACATTGTTATCCATATCGTACATGTGTCTCATACCACCGATACTACACAGATAACACCGTTGATTGTAAAGGCGCCCCATCTACGCTCATTTGTTTAGGTATCACGTGCACTTAGCATGACACATAAGCGGCACACCATCCCATACCAGTGTTATGCTTAAAAAAAAAAATTTTCTTTCAGAGATTACTTAGGTTTGTTAGTGAGTCCACTAATTCACTCAAGACATGCCGCATTGTAGAAAGATAAGTATTAGACTCTTCAACAAGGTACTTGAGTCATATGATGTGAGCTTTTGCGAAACTGTGCTCTGATACCACTTCTAACGACCCACCATTTCTCACAATAGTCTGGGCCTAGCTGGCCGAGTGTTACTCGAAAATCAAACCACAAGTATGACTCATTCAAAGTAAACTATATTTTAAACAAGACATAATAATAATTTTCTCACACTCTTAGACCATTTCCCATATCCACATTTATAACTCAAATAAATAAAAATAAAGTCCAATGCATTATCATTTTCTCCAAAACTTGGTTGGTAAAAGATCCACCAACCCCGCTCTCAATCTAGCCCAGTACCTGCACACCTGCGGAGGCAATTCCGCGTTATTGATCAAACCACTAAGCCGTATAATCAAGGAAACAAGTCAAATATACTCGCTATTCCAAAGTCTTTTTATTATGATGGGAGGCACTCCGCTACACTTCGATTAGTATTATTATGCGGGGAGGCATTCCATTACACTCCTATTATTGTTATGCGGGGAGGCACACCGCTACACTCCATTCATTATCATGCGTGGAGGCACACCGCTACACTCCATTTATTATCATGTGGGGAGGCACTCCGCTACACTCCATTTATTATTATGCGGGGAGGCTCTCCGATACACTCCATTCATTATCATGCGGGGAGGCATTCCGCTACCCTCCATTTATTATTATGCGGGGAGGCATTCCGCTACACTCCATTTATTATTATGCGGGGAGGCACTCTGCTACGCTCCATTAATTATTATGATTAAAATTTTGGCCCCTTGTTCCTTGACCCTGATTGCACACGGTGCATGGTTGTCGAATTTAGGCTCAGGCCGACGAGGGTTGACAAAAAGATAAAAAACATTTCGATAAATATACGGACCTGGTTTGTAGATAATCTCGCACCGCGACTACGATCTTAATCTGAATGAAAATATAAAATTATACATAAGTATAATTTTATTTGCATAGAAAATGCATGCACTACATGACTAATATAACTATTAAATTTCGTCAATATATAATATGCTACATTAAATATTTAATTTTCAACAATTCTGGTGATATAATTAATTATTCATGTGACATAATCATTTAAGTCCTTTATAGCATTTTAAATTAATTATCCCCATTACAATTCTTACTTGACAATTAATAAAATAATTATTAATTTATAAACAATAATTAATTACTGTTATTGGTATATTCCCTAAATGATTTATATTATCATAATTTAAGGATATTACCAATACAATTATTTGTAAATTATTAAATTTAATAAAGGTTCAATTTTTATACGATTATAACTTATTAACCCCTCGATTTTATTTAACCGCTTGTAACAAGCCGATTAATTATTAACTATTTATCATTACCGTAATTTTATTAATTATCGTAATTTCATGTAATAATTTATTAATATATTAATTTAGCCACTTAACTCGTATCTCATTAAATTAATTTTTTTAAAGATTTATTTCAAGTTAATACTATTTTTTTAACTCCAACCAATGTCGAGTCAACTTATATTTACGAAACTGCCATCTTCATCTTCCCCAACTTTCTCCAAAACAGAGTTGTAATCGGGTGTTTTTCGACGCACTGTTTGTTGCCGTCCAGCCACCACCAGCTAAGACACCACTGTTAATCGATGCATCTCCGCACAATCTTTGATCCCGACCATGACCTTTTGCTACTGCTGTCGTGATCTGCCCACAATCATCGCCCAAAGTCGCCATTTCGTTCACGGTCATCGACTACACTTCGTTCGCCTCTGGCCGCCGTGAACCATCATCGACCGCGTTCGACCGCCACCGACCTGCTCCGTCATGCTTCCATGGTTCATGCCCGTCCACCTCCGGCCACGGAGATGCCGGAATCGGTCGATTACAACAGTTTTGCCCATTTCTGTCGGCCATGAATGACTTAAAGTTTGTATTTTTAGTTTCCTTTTTTTTTTTCTCATCGGTTTGAGATTTAGTTTTTTCTTATTGATTTAAGAGTTTAAATCTCATTTTTTTTATCAATTTTATTGTCAATTTAACATATGCCGTACATGGAAATTAAGAAGAAGAAGGGAAAAAAAATTACCTGAACAAGGAGGAAGACGGTGCCAATCTGAAAGAAGAAATGAGGATGACGCCCCCCCCTCCCCCCCCCCTTTTTCCTCCTTTTTATAATGATATAAAATGACGGCTAGGGTACGTGGAAGCACCCTTTCACCATAATACTTTTAACTGGGTAATTGAGTAATTGACATGATTTACTTAACCATTTAAACGGTTACACGGTATGGTTCACTTAATCGGTTAAATGGGTACATAATATGGTCCACTTATATGGTTAAATGGGTAGATCATGCTTAACCAGTAACGATAATTATTTTTTAAAAAATAAATTTTCCCACGTTCGATCCCACCGTGTCAAACATTATTATTATGTTTTTTATTTTTTTTCCGGGTGTTTACAGGTGAGCAGCTTTGGACTGAAGAATAAAAGAATGGTTGGCGGTTCTTTTACCAACTCAGGAAAGGTGAATGGATAATAAATTTGACTTCCTTTTATTCTCTCGTGTTATAAATGTGACTATAGGAAACAGTCCGAGACTGTGGGACGATTATTTTATATACTGTCATATACTATCAGAAACATGATTTATTTTTTTCTATGAGTTATAAAGTCTAAACTTATTTGTTGTATTAGAATTCATGTTCTTGCATGTTATGCTTACATAATTTAACTTTTTAAGTAACACCTGGCCGGTTAGGGCAGGTCGTTACATGTGGCATAAGAGTACGATTTCCCACTAGCTCACATCTTATGACTCAAGTACCTTGTTGAAAAGTCTAGTAATTATCTTTTCCCATTACATGTGACTCAGGATTACCACCTAAGCGGGCAGTGGAGTTTGTCGTTCACCTAGCACCTGGAGTAACACCAATCTCTAAAGCAACATACCACATGGCTCCAGCAGAACTCAAAGAGTTAAAGAGTCAACTCGAAGAATTGTTGCGGGTAGGTTTCATTCGGCCAAGCACTTCACCCTAGGGAGCCCCTGTTCCTTTTGTAACGAAAAAGGATGGCTCACTTCGGCTATGTATTGACTATCGCCAGCTCAATCAAGTGACAGTCAAGAATCGGTACCCCTTACCGAGGATTGATGACTTATTCGATCAGCTAAAAACAGCCGGAGTATTTTCTAAAATAGACTTGCGGTCTGGATATCACCAACTGCGAGTAAAGGAATAGATATACAGAAAATGGCTTTCCGAACTCGATATGGACATTATGAGTTTATGGTCATTCCTTTTGGTTTAACAAACGCACCAGCGACCTTTATGTTACTCATGAAAATAATATTTCACGCATACTTGGACAAGTTTATTATCGTGTTTGTGAACGACATTTGGTCTATTCAAATAATGAAGAAGACTCTAACTACTACACTAGTGTTCGGTGATGCGTCTTTGTTGGGTTTAGGATGCGTCCTTATGCAAGGAGGTAGAGTGGTGGCTTATGCCTCTCATCAATTGAAGATTCATGAGCAAAATTATGCAACCCATGACTTGGAACTAGGAGGAGTGGTTTTTGCACTAAAGATTTGCAGACACTACTTGTATGGAGCCCAATTTGAAGTCTTCAATAACCACCAAAGTTTGAAGTATATCTTCACCCAGAACGACCTTAACCTTCGACAGAGGCGGTGGATAGAATAATTGAAGGAGTATGACTTCCAAATCATCTACCACCCGGGGAAAGTGAACGTTGTAGTAGAAGCCTTGAGTCAGAAGGGCAAGGTGGACAAAGGTCAGCAACTAGCTACACTTTGGGCCATGTCAACAAAAGTGGTGGCTATCAAGCCTGTGGAGCAACTAACAGGGTTCTGGCAAATTTGGTTATTTCCAAAGATTTAGTTGATCGTGTTAAGCTAGCACAAATGGGTGATGATGAGCTAAATGAAGTGTTCGACAAGACTCCTGACATTGTAGCTGATTCAAATAGTGTGATCAGATTTAGAAGGAGGTTGTGTGTAACCAAGGATGATGCACTGAGGCGGAATATCCAGGAAGACGCATATCGCCCAAAGTTCTCGATACACCTTGGAGTTACTAAAATGTATCAGGATTTAAAGCAAACCTACTGGTGGGTTGGGATCAAGAGGGATGTTGTGGATTTTGTTTCGAAATGTCAGACTTGGCAACTTGTCTAAGCTCAACATCAACTACTCGGTGGATTATTACAACCTTTAGAAATACCTACCTGGAAATGGGAGTGTGTCATTTGTGATTTTACTTGAAAACTCCCAAAGATTCTGAAGAAGCATGACTCCATATGGGTGTGGAAGACCGACTGACTAAGGCAGCTCATTTCATCCCTACAAAATCGATGACAATGGTGGAATACCTAGTAGAATTGTATGTCAATAACATTGTCAAGCTGCATGGGATTCCAAAGGAGATAGTCTCTGACCGAGATCCCCTATTCACCTCACATTTCTAGGAAGCTTTTCAAAAAGCTATGGGGACCTAAATCAAGCTAAGTACAACATATCATCCCCAAACTGATGGTCAGAGTGAGAGGACTATTCAAACCTTGGAAGATATTTTGAGAGCGTGCATCCTTGATTGGGGAGGTGATTAGGACAAGCACTTAGCTTTGGCTGAATTCACCTACAATAATTCTTACCAAGCCAATATAGGGATGGTACCATTTGAAGCCTTATATGGTAGGCCCTACAGGTCTCCATCGTGCTGGTTGGAGTCTACCGAGGCGGTTATAGTCGGACCATACATGGTAAGGGAAGCAACTGAAAAGGTGAAACTCATTCAGCAAAGGGTTAAGGCAGCACAGGATCGATAGGAGAGTTATGCTGATACTCAAAGGAGGGACCTAGAGTTCTAAGTTAGGGAGTTTGTGTACCTAAAGACATCTCCTATGAAGGGGGTGATCAAATTTAGAACATCAGGGAAGTTGAAACCAATAATTAGAGGACCATTCCCAATCATAGATCGAGTTTAAAATTGTACATATCGATTAGCATTACCACCAACCCTCGTTGGAGTACACAATGTTTTTCATGTGTCAATGCTAAAGAAATATGTAGGAGATGAGGATCATATAATCACAAATTTTGAAAACTTAGAGCTACAATCAAATTTAACCTATGAGGAAAAGCCGATTCGCATTCAGGGAAGAGAAATTAAGACACTCAAGAATAAGGAAATTCCTTTGGTAAAGGTATTGTGGACAAATCAGGGGTCATAGGAAGTGACATGGGAGACTGAAGAAGAGATGGCAAGGAAACACCCTAGCCTATTTGTGGCATAAGATCCTTATGATTGTAGTAGCGTGTACCGATACAGAATGAATAATTAATCCTTATTGTTCTGTTGTCCGTTATAATGCTTCGGGGACGAGACATTTCTAAGTTGGAGAGATTGTAAAGAGCATGAAAAAAAAATTATATATATTCGACTCGTTCGGAGAAGGATCGAACATTGGAAAATTATTATGATTAATAATATTATATTCTCTACCATGTTAAATATTATATTTTATTCTTTATCCGATTACCCGGTTAAATGAAATACAGGTGTTTGGGTGTTTTTCACATACCGTAGCTATGATTTCATTATATAATTTGCGACTGGGCGTCATCCATATTTCATTCTCTCATCTTATTCTCATCTTCCGGAGCCGACTTATTCCTCACTTGGGTATCCTTCCTATCTCCCTCTTCTTAATTTTCATGCATGCCTATTTTACATTGATAATAAGCTTGATAGTCATGGAACTAAAGTCTCAAATCAACAAGAAATAAAAGAAATAAACTGAAAACTAGAAATTTCGTCCATGAATGCAAATTACTGTTGTTGCATCAAATATGAGCGCTTTGTTTTTCAGTTGCTGCATCAACATCCTTATGCATATTGTGGTGATTAAATTTATGTTTGGATTCCATTAATTTCCATGGCCAAGAACACTAGCGCGTTCTGCTAACTTGCAGGAGCAGCACCATGGCACTAGTGTCAAACTCGTGGCATTGCAATCAGCAACAGCGTTGTGTTTCTTTCCTTTTGGTTTTGGGTTATCGTGCAGGAAGTAGGGGAGCATTCCCGGCAGTGCTGCTGGCCAGACGGAGTTTGCCATGCTTTTCCGACGGTGATGCTGGCCAGACAACGTGCGCCTTGATGTAGAACAGAATTCGCCTTTGATAGTTGTTATAATACATGAGCTTTAGGCTCCCAATTGGATTGCTAGGGAAGGGAAGCAGTTAGTGAAGGACGTGATCAGGTTTTGGGTTGAAGAAAAAGATTGTCTGGTCTGGTTTTGGTGCCAAAGATGAGGTGAGGAGAAAAGAAGAGCATGGGGAAGAAAAAGATGGTAGATCTGTAATTTATGCTTGACTTGATACAGGTCGAGTTAAAAATAATACTAACTCATAATAAGTTTTTAAAAATAATTATTCTAATTGGTTATGGGTTAAAGTGGCTAAACTAATAAATTATTCTACGAAATCGCCATAAGTATTAAAAATACGGTAATGATAAACGGTCAATAATTAATCGACTTACTACAAGCGATTAAATTAAATCGAATGGTTATGAGTGATTAATAAAATAAAGATTTCACCTTTTCTATATTAAATTATTATTAGGTAAATAAAGTGATTATTTTAATAAATAATTAGTAAGGTAGAAAAGGGGTTAATAAATTATAAACATGTAAAAATCACAAGCGTTGAACCTAAATAGCATAATGAAAATAAATAAAGTTTGAACCTTTATTGAGTTAAATAATTTAAACTAATTGTATTAGTAACATATTTGAATTAGGATAATATAAATCATTTAAAAGAATTTAATCGAACGACTTAATTAATTAAAGTGCTATTAATAATGATTGCAATTAAAGATTAATATCGTAAACCTAATCATCAAGGTCGTGGTTAAATAAGTAGCATCTCAAAGGAAAATTGTAACACCCCGATTTCGGTTCACTTAAGAACCAGATCAGAAATGCTACAATCGAGTCAAGTCATGTTTAAAGTTGTCGATCGGTACGACTCAATCGATCAACTAGATCGAAACAACCTTTGATTGATGACATGAGAATTGAAGGCATTGTCAAATAAACATCAAAATACATCAAATATAAATAAATGCAAGAAAGAAAATCTTAGGTTGAGCTCAAGTGTGTGTAACATTTATCTGTCCTTCCGCCGAAGTCGATACATGATTTGCGAGACCTACATATATTATAAGAAAACCGTCAGTAACGAATGTTATTGGTCCAAAAAATAACTAATACAATCTGGCAAATGGGTATTCCATTACCCACGAAAACATATGAAACTTAAAAAATGCTTCACACCGGGAAGTAAGGAAACATACTTATACAAATGCTGACTTGCATGCTTGGCTCATCAATACATCCTAATAAAGGAAACAATGCTAACGAACTTATAATTAAACACTTGGCACGCTAATCAAGACATAATAATACTAAATAATAAATAATAAATATACAACAAACTGCACTCATGGATAATTAGATAAATAATAAACATAAAATCATGAACATAAATAATACACTAATCATAAAATAATAATATAATGATACAATATAGCTACAGAGGAAAACACGCGTAAATATCATGTATAATCGTGTAAGTAGATAAATAATCAAATAATTAATAAATAAGTAAATAATAATTCAATAAAAAAATAGTTAATATTCATTAATCAATAATAATAATAATAATATCAGTCATACAACACAAGAGTACATAATTAAATAGAAATAAATAATAATATACACATAACGAATACATAGATAAATAATTAATTAAATTAATTAATTAATAAAACTTAGTAACCATAATAAGACTGATATTAATAAGTAAATATAATAATAATAATAACAAACAATCATGTAAACATTCATTTTACATGATAAACTTATAAATAAAAATAAAGAAATAATAATAAATAAATAAATAATTAAATAAAATAATAATTAAAGAAATTTCATCATAACATTAAATCATGCTAAACATTGTGAATATGCATCTAAACTAATGTACTGGTTCTGAAATTATCGAAAACAGTGCAAGAATAGACGAAAACGGTACAAAACTAAGCTGAAACGGACCGAACGAAACTGAACCAAACTAGATCAAGCTAAATGGTCTGAACCAACCCAAGTTGGAAAATGGGTTGGGTTGGCTGGGTGGACCTGGCAGGATGGACAAACTCGGACATGCCCAGCTGGATTGGTGAACAGGATGCTGCAAGCGGACGCGGTCGCGGGAAGGCGGACGTGATCGCGGGCAAACGGACCGCGAACTGGGTAAACGGGCCGACAGGGGCGGCGGTACCTGTCGCCGGAGAACGGCGACGGCGGCGCCGTCGGTCGCGATCGAAAGAACGGAGGATGGGGAACATCATGGTGGTGGCGATCGGACGATTCCGGCCAGTGGCTGGCTGGAAACCGGCCGGAAAGGAGCTATGTCGCCGCTAGGTGCAGTGACATTGCCGGAGGCGATCGAGGCCTTGGTGGTCGTCACGGGTTGTCTTAAAATGTAGATCTACGTGAGGGGAA